>BKCP01005761.1:2846-127643 GCA_008636005.1 Striga asiatica | reverse complement strand
TAATAGACACAGTTAAGTTTGTTTTGTCTTAAATCACACACAAAACAATCAAAGGTAATCCTACAATTGTTAAGAACATAATATTCAAAATAGTTGTTTCCATGAGAAATGACCCCAACAACATATTCAAAGCAGTTTCCCAACAAAAAAGATGATTATTTTTAGGGTTTGATTTCGTTCAAACTGAGCAAGAGGAGACACAAATTGTTTTGGGAAGTAGAAATGGTGAAGAAGAAAGACGTTTCCCAATATTAACTTTATTACCTTTTTTAATTCATTAATTAATTAATCAATCAGATTTAAAATAACTGAAATGTGAAATTTGAATATCAGATAATTCGTTTTCTTGGTAGTATGAACCTTCAAAAGGAATATAAGTTTTATGTCAAGCAAATATGTACATATAAAAATGTTTGGAGGTGCAAGGGGTAATTTTCTCTTTAATGTGTTGTTGTGTGTAAAAACACCTGTAGTCTTTATGTGTTGCTGTAGTTTTGGGTTTAATGTGAGATAGCTTTAGGATGTGGTTTTTAGGTATTTGGTGGATTAAACCGGCTAAAGGGTTCGGGGCGTTTGTCCCTGCTTTAGTCGTGTTGTGGGTCGTTGCTTCTAGACCACTATTGAAGTGTGTCTCTCAGTGTTTGTCCTCTCGGGGATTGTACCCTTTGTTGTTCCTTTTCGTAATTAATGGAGTTATCTATGGTTGGAAAAAAAAAATAATAAAATAAAAAAAAATAAAAAATCTTAGCAGCCTCTAGGTAACATATAGTTGCCGAGGCTTTTGCTTTAATATATAAATAAGTCGGTTGATATTATCTATTATTCTATTAGTTTAGATTGAGTTGTTCGTATTAATTTATCACACCAAAACTATAAATCTTTGATAACCAGACAATGGGTTGTTAAAACCAAATAAATCTATAACCATAAAGCTTAATCCTATATGAATTTGAATTAAAATCAACAACCATATACCAAGATTTGAATCATTCAAATAATCCACACTATCCAATATACTAAATATATTTGGTTGGAATAAAAATATATGTACAAAATATCCTTGGTTGTTAAAACAATATATATACAAACCAAGCAACAAATCAAAGAATATATACTCTATATTTGCAATAAATCGAAATGCACGTTCTAATCACACACTCTTTTGTGAGCAATCAAATCGGTTTTCACAATTTTTCAGATTATTACTTAATCCATGGTTTTCAAAAATATATTACTATATTGATCCGATTGGAAGTTTACATAAATAAAAAATCATTTGATATCAATTTTATTTTTATATTTTATTGATTAATAGAATCCAGACTATCCATGGTTGTTACAAATATATATCTAGAATACAAGTAACTAATCGGATAAGGGTTTGAAAAGAACATCCTACTGATAAATACTAATGATTTACTTGGAATATAATCAAACGAAAATCTCATTTAACATAATTTAGAATTTTAATCGCTTATTAGTGCAATGATATATCTAGCCAAATATTACAGCAAATCTTTTGATAATTTTTCTCCCATTGGGTTGTTAAAACCAAATAAATCTATAACCATAAATCCTAATCCTATATGAATTTGAATTGAAACCTACGACCATATACCAATATTTGAATTATTCATAGAATCCACAATATCCAAAATACTAAATATATTTGGTTGGAATAAAAAAAACAAATATGCACAAACTAATTAACTATTCCGATATGCAATTAAAAAATAAGATTGATAAGCATGAGGTTATTTGTTAGACTAATCCGATCTTTTATAAAATGATATTTTGAATATAAAAGTTATACCAAGATTTTTATACTTCTTAGACTCCACAATTTACAAAATATCTATGGTTGTTAAATCAATATATCTACAAACCAAAACAACAAATCAAAAAATATATACTATATATTTGCAACAAATCAAAATGCACGTTCTAATCACACTCTTTTGGTTTGCACTCAAATCGGTTTTCATAATTTTTCGGATTATTACTTAAATCCGTGTGTTTAAATAATATATTACTATATTGTTCCTTATGGAAGTTTACATAAATAAAAACATCATTTGATATCAATTTTATTTATATATCTTATATAAATATTTTATATTATATTGATTCATAGCTATCCAAAATACTAATGGTTGTTACAAATATATATCTAGAAAACAATTAACTACTTGGATAAGGATTTCAAAAATAAAATTGATAAGCATGATCTTATTTGATAAGCTAATCAATGTCGGGAGCAAGCTTAAACCTTAGCCTACCGATCTTTTTTAAAATGATATTTTGACTTTAAAAAATATAACAAGAATTTAACACTTCTTAGAACCCACACTTTACAAATTACGTTTGTAAGTTAAATAATATAAACACAAAACAAGCAACAAATTAAACAATATGTAAAAAAAAAAACTAATGAATCTTTTCAATTTTTCTTAATCAAAGTTTTGAATTAGATTTCAAAAAAGTAAAATGGCATGAAAATTCATATAAATCTATACTTTTTTCTTACTAATTTTTTTTTAATAAATAAGATCCTTAATTTTTTTAAGAAATGTAATTTGTTAACTAATAACTAATAATACGCAATTTTAGATCAAATTCGAATACCCATGTAATATTTTACGTGTCATAAAATCAAACCAAGAATGTTGTACATAAAGAAGTGTTCAATAATATATAAATTTTATTTTCATTATATTTTAATGTCATGAGACAATTTAAATGCAAAAATACTTTTTAGAAAGCAAAAAGGTAATAAATGCTCCCGTGCATCGCACGGGCACTGTACTAGTTAATGAGGTATATTCATAGTACAATTAATAAGATTCCTCATAACAATAAGAAGACAATGAAATAGTTGTATTCTTTTTTATTCGATCACGTTTTTTTTCCACATAATTTTCTTGAAAACATTTTAATGAGAACATATTAACACTAATTTAGAGTTGTTTAGAAAATCGTGGTGCAATGGAAACTGTTACGAATTTATTATTGACCTACCATATTTATTTGAATAAATGTGACTATTTTGACCTTAATTAATACTATTTATAACATTGTGTTATATTTTTTTTTTTTCAAACAGGTATTTCGATTAAATGAAAAATCATACCAAAAGTATAAATTCTCATTATTCTAGTTCAACAAAATTCAGATTCTTACTACAATCCTAAGCAATAAATCCGTTGAATCTACAGCTCCACTGACTATCAGGATTGAAATAGTCGCATATTCATAAGTATTTTCTACATTTACTATCCCCGCAACTATGACACAATAGACTAATATTATTTATTTCTTTAAAGTCCTTCCATTTATTTCAAAACTCCAACAAATAACTACTTTCATGGAGTTCAACAACAAACAAGACAGTTACCGAAGTGTATACGTAAGGTATTTCTAGCAATTTCGACCAACACATTAAAGTTGAAGCATAATATCTGCAGAATGTACTACATAATTTATATATTAAAAAATTTCATAAAAAAATAAAATTTACATGGGTGGATCTTTTCCAAACCTCATCAAAGCATGAGTTGCCAACATTGATGCTCGTCTGGTCGCCTCAATTATGCGCCCAGCGAGTGGCACTCTCACTGTCTCTCTATTCCATAATGGTTTCTTATCCCACCTATTACATTTCAACATATATATTAATGAGAGACAAAAAACAGAAATACAAAAACTACTATAAGATAATCCCATGTATGTTATAAGCAACTGTCATACTTTCCAATTAAAAACTAAAATTTGGATTAGAAACGTTGTCAACGAACCTATTGAATTCTTCATTATAGAGCTTTGAACGCAAGATGTAAAATAATTTAAATATTCATATACCAGTCTTCATGGCGAATAACTTTTCCGTTCTCCGTATATAACTTGATGAGTGATATCACATCGATGTCTCTCCCCAGGAACTTGTAGAATTGCTTGTTGTCAATTAATATCTGAATACCCACGTAACATCACAATGAGAGCTAAAATGGCAATTCTGACTAAGAACATCAATTAGACAATTACCAAAGCAAGAGATAAATGACTGAGAATTTCGTTCACCTCTGTCTTTCCTGGTGCAATTATGTTTTCTTTAATGCTGTAGTCCACGATTCTTGATTCACTGAAGACCTGCAAGTAGCAATATTTGATCATGAGTAACAAGAAGATTTTAGAAATCACACCTCTCATTCTTGAGACTTTTTCAACGTATTTTTGCACTTTTCTAACAAAGAAAAACTGAAATTTGGCAAACTTATACACAAACATGTGACACATGCACACATGCCCACAACTTTCAGAAATGTACTAATATTGGCACGTTCGCTTACAAGCAGTCAACTGAACTTGGCAAGCTTAAAAATTACAAACATGTCACACACATACATATATACACAAACACACACACACAAGAAGTTGAATTTTAAACAATAATACAACCTTGGCAAGTGAATAGAATGCTGATTTAATCTGGTTTACCCTGCATGCAACAAGAAAATGCAGGTGATACAAACTTAGCAGAGGCATTTATTATAATTCGAATCTATGATGAAGAACATTCTTGAGTACCTTCAATCACGAAAACTTGATCATTGAATCGGATAAAATATGATACAAATTCTGTCAATAAGCTTAAAACATGTTAATGTGACCTTTTTACCTTCATCACTTTTGGTCTTGAGAGCTAACAAGAGTTCTTCGCACAAAATTTTATGCACTTTTCACTAAGTTCTCTTTGCGCTTCAAATGTGAGGCTATGTGTTTGGACATGAACACTTGATCCAATGCTAATAGAAACTTAATTGGATTTTAAACTATATTCTGAATACCAAATCTCAGAAAAGAAAAACACTCAAGAAGCAATATAAAGGTCTCTACAACCCAGAAATGACTCCAAACATTTCAAAACAATTCCAAAAGTTGTACTTCCAAAAAAATTATCATACATATTTGTTTTTTTTGGTGCTTCATGATATAAATTGTTAAGGTTAGGGTGTCATTCAGTTGTATCATATTCTCCATATCATATTAAATTTCAACATACAATCCCATCTTGTGTTTTCGAATCAAGAGTTACATTATAACGGGAGGTAAACTAATGGCTTGCTGTTTCTACTTATTGATGACAGAATCAAGAGTTTATAAAAATAACAAAACTAAAGTAACTACATTGGAAAATAAACAATTTTAACAAAAAAAATCATTCCAAGTGCAAGCGCCGAACTGGCAAGCTTAAAGTCGATAATTCATATTCAACAGAAGATTAACCAAGGAGGAAACAAGTAACCCAAATGAAACTGTAACAAGTATTCTAACCTTCCGAGCTGAAAGCCTGAATTAATTATTAATTTAAATTAAGATTTGTACTCTTCTACTTGCTGTGTAAATTGATAGCAATTCCTACATGTTACACAAAATCATGACTTAACTTCAGAATTCATCTATTGATTCATTCACTGAGATCAGCAAAATCCATAACAAGTAACCCCAAATATAACTATAACTGGTATTCTAACCTTCCGAGCTGAAATCCTAAATTTTTAATTTATTTAAATTACGATTTGTACTTTTCTAACTGCTGTGTAAATCGATAGCAATTTCTACATGTTTCACAAAATCATGACTTAACTTCATAATTCATCTATTGATTCATTTACTGAGATCAGCAAAATCTTACCCATGTGCACACATGAGTGGGTCTTCAAAGGTTGCATGAGGCACATAGATTTCAAAGTCCTTAAATGTGGCGCGGGATGCATAACTGAAATCATTGGACAAAATAACAATCATAGATTAATTCATTGAAACAACTCGTTGCAGTAAAATGACCGATAATTTACATGAAAGCACCACCTATACGGAAAAAAATTAAAGAGATCGTGAGACGGGTATACCAAACTAACAAAGTTTCTCACAAAGCATATTCTGAAGGGAAGGCAGTTCATGGAATAAGAACTCATTAAAGATAAAACGAGAAGAAAATACTAACATGAGAACACTAAGGTAAACTAATGGTTCCAGTGCAATGTTTAAAAAACCGTGTAGTACCATATCAGCCATAGTTCCTACAAATACACATAAAATACCGGATAGACGATGAGTTGTACCATACATACTTGAAAAAATTGCACGTGAACAAAAAAAATTGAAAGAACCAGAGAAAAATAAAAACACACAAAAAAAAAATACCTTACAAACTATATATTTGCAACAATAGTTGAGATATTCTAATTTTTTAATCTTATTTAAAGAGACTTGATGAATGCGGTCATTTAATTTACTATTACATTTACTAATCCGGTAATATTGGGATATTACAAATCCCACCTGTAATCGGCTTATGGATGGTTAGGCCAGGCCGACTACCGGTACTGTATTTGAAAAATTGGTCCAAACCTTCAAACTTTTCACTTTATCCAAACATGATATGTTAAGAGGAAAAACAAATGTCCGATGTAGTATCTTTGAGGAGGGGCATCAAAACACAGTTCAATAACAATAGCTGCTCTATTTTCTCTGTAAGGTGCTAATCATTAACTCACTAACGTGGTCAGCAGACGGTAAGTCAAAGTTAAACGGCAAACACGACTGAGGAAGATCAGGTTAATTCAAAACTAGATACATGTTGCCACCCTAAGTACTGTAAAAGGTGTAACCGAGGTTCCAATTAAGGGAAAACAACTTCACAGGTCACGTACATAATATAAAAACAACAACCACAGCAACAATATGAGGGACCATCATAGGAATTAGGAAATAGCAACGGATGTATTCGGGTTTAGAGCTCAAGAAACTGACCACAGTCAATATTTAAAGACCAAATTACAATATTCCACAGCATACCCAACTGTAACAAGTCATATAATTACAATGGCTGGTATATTTCTGATGTACAAATTGCTATTTATCATTTCAAGCCACTTCTCATCACGAATTTCTTTGGAGCCACTTTCCTAGTTTTAGATAACATGGATTATTGATACGACCTAACTTCAAGGTTGTATCGGTTTGATTCGAATTGCTTCAAAACGAATCGAGTTTTGCCAAGCAAAAAACGATATAACTTTTTCATTTATATTCTAACTATAGAGAACAACTATAAATAAAGTCCTGGCAACAAAGGAAACAAGGAAAATGATATAAAATATGGAAATAAAGATAATATAGAATCGATAATTCTTAAGCCAAAAAGGATTCCTCCTTATCAGACTTCCGGTCCACCCTCGACAACCCATCTGTTAAAGTCATCTCAATTGTATTACTCATTGGTCCCATGACTTGTATGTAAGGTGAAAAACTTGCACTTTCAATCATCCATGTTAGAAGACTCGAGAAGTATACCCACAACACTTTGTTAAAGAGTCGAAACATTTTTGGTCCATTAATGCATCACTATAACAAGACCCAATATTTGCATACAGGTATAAATCAATTTCTGAAAGAGACTTTGAACATGGTGTTTGATAAGTGTTGCACATATGTAAGCTTAAGTAGAACACTGTGACTATTAATCCTGTTTCTTTGCACATGGCAGACTTGTTACTCATTTAATACTTACTGGAAAACAAATTGAAAATAACTTTCGCTGAGAGTTCAACATCTTGAGGCAATTTGGATCAAAGTCTCGGATAAGCCTATCCAGTTTAAGGTGAAAGGATATAAACCGACAAATAATAGCCGGATTGAATACAGCAGATAAAGGGATTGACCGAACACGAATTTGCAGTACTTAGGAGAACTTACCCTTTTCCTCAAAAACAACCACAAATGATTGTTCTAGGACATGAAATTTCGTGGTGGAATAATATTAGGTTTCAAACTACTTGTGAAGGCTAATTTAAAGTTCCCATAAATTGTGATCTCTAGAGTAATGAACACAACCAATGAAAAAGTAATTAGGCTACATTAATAAGTTGGGAATAATTAAACCAGCGAGAGAGTTGACAAAAACAAGAATTGTAGAAAATTCGAAAAGACGGCAGTAGCTCACAGGTTAAGAATATGAGGGAGTATGTTGTCCGCAACCCGTTTCGTAGGTTTCATCTCACAAGCTCCCTTGCAGTAGCCTTCCCTTGCCTCGTCAGAATTCCCTGTGCAAATCACAATTTTAATCCAACTAATAATTAAGGAGCAAAATTAAAAGAAGAATACCTTGTGGATACTTTTCCATGTTTGATTGAGACAATTTCTTCTTGTGGGATGAGAGCAGAAGGATTATGGTATCTCAAACTTATATTTGTCACGGAGTGCGCGAATAGTAGTACGAACTATGATAAGAATTGTAAAATGCGGAAGCAAACAACCGAAGATTAATAAACTCTTCAGGGAAGCGTCCCACTTCCCCTCAGAGCTCTTTCATTGATAGATCACTCGTATACATAGTTTGGACTTAGAAAGATTCGAACTCCCTTCAAATCTAGCCAACACTACTTGATCCTATCAACTAATCCTCCGGCCACGTCCCGTGGACTTATAAACCTACACTTATTCCCTAAGTGTACAAACCGTAAAATAGTTTTGATGAAATGTATAAAGAACTAAACGAAAGCAGTACTAGTCCTTGAGTTTGTAAGAACTCTCAGACTGAACTGAATACAATCAAAATAGAACCGAAAGCAAAATGAAGCTTGAATGGCTCTCGAATTTTTCTCTATCAAAATCCGCGGCCGCCATAAGCTTCTTCTAAGGTATTTATATGAACTCCTTTTAGGGTTGGAGTCTTCTACAAGGCATAGGACTTCAAACAAGATTTACTTCCAAGGATACCATATCTTTGGCAAGTAAATCTTCTTTTCTCTCTCTTTGATCTCCTCTCCAAGCATGTCTCTTTTCTTCCTCTTCCTTCTCTCCTCACGAGCGAATCCCTGTCATTTCCAAAAACCATAATAAGATCTACACGGACTTATATAAGGAATATAAAACAATATTACTTAAGGAAACATAATATACAAAGATCTTCCCTTTTATTCTGTGGTTCCAGGTGCTTGTTCGAACTAACGAACTAATGCCAAAATAAAATATCTTTCAATCTCCCCCTTTGGCATCTAGTTCGAAAACATCAGACTTGAAAAGTCTCCTACAACAATAAAAACAACAAGCAACCACAGATAAAATCAAGTAAAGATTAGTTCAATACATCACAAGTTCTCCTTAAAGCAGTTCTCCCCCTTAGTTCCTGCAGAATTCAACAGAATGCTTCTAAATTCATTTTAACCATAGACAGTAAGGACAACAAAACAACTCCATTAATCCCATAAAACAAACTTAGTAACAAACAGCAAATAACCAACCACATAACAAGTTTCCCTACAATCCTCAAAACACATAAAGAAACAAGAACTACTCCAAGCTAACTACTCCTCATCTCCAAGCTTTTCAGTGGCATCATCAGACTCTTCATCCTCCTTCTCAACGCTCTTACTAGCAGCAAAAACCTTCTCCCCCTTTTTCGAACTACGGGATGCCGAAGGGCCTGTCCCCGAGTTCCGAGCTGATCCCTTGACAGCCTGCAGCACTTGGCGAAGATAACTCTGTTGAGCAGCAACCTTCTTGGCCAAATCATCCCAGTCTCCAAGTTGCTGAGCCACAAACTCACCCCAATTTTTTGGGACCAAGGAAGGAGCGAGTTCCTTCGTGACCTTGGAAATCCCCTTTTCATTCAAAGTACGAGCACTAACAGAGAGTGCTTTCCTGGGATTCTCAAGAGAGTCTTGGAAGCGAAGGTTAACAGAGAAATTATGAGCAGACAAGAAGGACCAAATGAGACAAGGGAAGGGAAGAGTTTTGCGGGACTCATTGTTAGCAACAAATGATTGAAGTATTTGAAAGACAAGATCCCCAAAGCTGAAGACTTTCCCAATCATGACCCAATAAATGACTTTACATTGCAGCTCGGTAAGCAGGGTTTTATTTGAAGTAGGGGTCCAGTTGCCAGCACCAATTTTGTGCAACAAATTAGCAACTAAGCAAAGAGAATTCACAGACAGGTTTGAACCAGGCCAAGTATCCAACTGACCAGAAGTGAGAACTTTGGTCATTTCATCCGAATCAAGATCAACAAGAGAAGAGCTATCAAGATCAGAGGGCAAACCAAGATGGGCATTAAACAAAGCAGGAGACACATCAATCACACGGTTTCGGAGAAAAAGTTTATGAAAACGAGGGCTATCAGGGTCAAAAACAGCAGGAGTGAGGTTAGCATAGAATTCTTTGACAGCTTGGCCACAAAAGGGTTTAACATCAGACACGGTCTTCGAAAGACCCACTTGCTCGATCAAACGAAGCACACCGAGTTCAGCAAACTTACCATCAGTCACAGGATGTTCCGACCAGAACTCATAAGACCCAAAATTAACAAAGCGTTCGTGAGCCGCTTCTGTATACAACCGATTGGTGAAGGTATTCTCAAGGTCATACGCATCATCTTCAGGTTCAGGAGGGACAAGGGGCTCATCGATGGCTTTCCCACGACGGCGGGTGGAACGACGAACTGGAACCTTCGAAGGTGGTGATGGCTGGTCAGAATGGACTTCAACGGTGGTAGCCGCCGTATCATCTTTTTCGCCTTCGGTAGTAGTCGTCTTGGTGACCGACTTAGTTGCAGAAGTTGGAACAGCAGACGACTCCCCCTGAGTTGGAACGACAAGCGGTTCAGCCGGCCCAGAAAGTCCAGGAACTCCAGTTGCAAGTGGTGAAACTTCAAGATTCTTGCGGACATTGTCAGATTTCGACTGAGAGCCAGACGAAGAAGAGGCGAGAGAAGCAGATTTAGTTGAACGCGAAGATTCAGGGGCCGGGTCTTTTGCTGGTGGCGAAGGTTCACGTGCAGATCCAGTGGACAAGGAAAGTCGGCGGCGCTTAAGTCGCTTCTCTTTCTGCTTCTGGAGTCGTCTCTTAGCTTTGTCTTTGTCGCCAGCCATGGGAGAAGAACGAGGATTGAGAGAGGGGAATTTAGGGTTTCAATCGGTGTAGGTGAGCAAAGGAGAGAGAGATAGAAAAGTGAAAGTGAAAGAAAGGAAAGAAAATATATTGAAATAAAAAGTAGGGAAGAGACGTGTGTTGTGTTCAGTTGAGAGACGTTGGATTATGAAAAACCGCAAAAGGTAAGTTCCGAAATTCAAGATGGTAATGTGGGCGGTTTTAGGAGAGAGAGAGAATAATTAGTGAAACTAATCCCTCCAATAAATCAAAATTCAAACATACCATAACTTCCCACATCAATAACGGCTCACATTATTTTGAAATTTAGGAAGGAAATCAGATTTTATCCATGAATACGTCCTGCACAAACACTCGGATCACGTTCAGAAAGGAAATCATATGCAAAAATGCCTAAGAATGAAAAGGAATAAAAATCGCACACAAAGTGCACTAAAATCATAAGATCTTTTCTTTTCCAACTTAGACAAGAGCGACGGCAACAATCAGAGACCAACTATGAGATTCATATTTTCTGAGGAACATAGGTTAAACGGATATATGTATATACACAGAGTAGTGCGAACCACAACTTTCAATATATTTTTTTTTCGAAAGAACACATGCGTTATTATTCATAGTGCATTTCACTTAGTAACAATCACTGCAATAGTGAAAGTCGACCCCACTACTTTGCACTACAATTTTCAGCAAGGATCCCAATTTTTTTTTTAGGATCCCAAATTTTTTTTTTTTTTTTTTTTTTTTAAACAAAACGCACTACGGTTTTTATGAGGATGACCACCTTATAACTTCGCATAAGAACACCACATAGTAATATGCAGTGTGTGTCACTAGCTTACGCCCTTCTCAACATTTTCTGTACAAGACGCTCTTTTCACAGTCGATCCCGCTTTGGGAAACGAGCCATGTGCTAGCTATCGCTCTAGATCATTTATGAGAAGGCAGCTCTTTTTGACAAAAGAAAACAAAAATACTAAAAGTAACTATGTTCCTCAATCCAATAAGAACTCGCAGTCAGCCTAGAACTGCTAACATCACTCAGGTTTTCAGAAAGGATCAGAACGTCAATTAAGAATTTAGTGGTGAAGTAAATGCATAATGCAAGAACATGCCTAATGCCATATACCCTATATGCTTACACACAATGCAAATATAATAGATACTAGTATACAATACAATATAATATAATGCAAATACACGCAAGCACTCAGTATGAACAGATCCCTAAGGATTTCCTTAGAGAAGTAAACCTTTGAGAATCCAGCGCTTTAGTGAATATGTCAGCCAGCTGGTTTTGAGTAGGAACATGCTCAAGAACAATCACATCATTCTCAACCAAATCTCTAATAAAGTGATACTGGATATCTATGTGTTTAGTTCGAGAATGCTGAACCGGATTTTTAGAGATATTAATTGCACTGGTATTGTCACAAAAAAGGTTCACAGTTCTTACCTCAAGACCAAACTCAATCATCATTTGCTTCATCCACATGAGTTCGGAACAACAACTTCCAGCGGAGATATATTCGGCTTCAGCGGTCGAGAGTGCCACACAATTTTGCTTCTTACTAAGCCAGGAGATAAGATTGTTCCCTATATAGAAACAACCACCAGAGGTACTACGTCGATCATCGACGTTTCCAGCCCAATCCGCATCACTGTAACCTGCAAGACTAGAAGATGTGTCACGCGAGTACAAAATACCTAAGTCAGATGTACCATGCACATACTTAATAATATGCTTTACCGCCTTTAAATGCGATTCCTTAGGATTTGCTTGGTACCGGGCACACATTCCAACACTGAAGCACAAGTCAGGCCTACTAGCCGTCAAGTAAAGTAAGCTACCTATCATGCTTCTATAAAGCGTAGGATCAACAGAGATTCCAGCATCATCCCTAGAGAGCTTAGAGTGGCTTCCCATGGGAGTAGCTGGACACTTAGAATTTTCTAATCCAAATTTTCTCACAAGATTTTTAGCATATTTGGTCTGATGAAGAAAAATCCCCTCCTTGGATTGCTTAACTTGCAATCCTAAGAAATAGGACATTTCTCCGACCATACTCATCTCAAACTCACTAGACATGTGACTTACAAATTCATTTACCCAAGTTTTCGAGGTAGAACCAAAGATTATATCATCTACATATATCTGTGCAATGATAATATCTTTATGAGATTTACGAACAAATAGAGTTTTATCAACTCCCCCTCGAGAGTAGCCCATCTCGACCAAAAACTGAGTTAGGCGTTCGTACCAGGCTCGCGGTGCCTGTTTCAGCCCATACAAAGCCTTATTCAGCCTATAAACATGGTCAGGATGATGTGGGTCTACGAACCCTTCAGGTTGCTTAACATACGCAACCTCTTTCAAAAACCCATTCAAAAAGGCAGACTTAACATCCATTTGATAAATCACAAATCCAAGTAAACACGCAATGGATAAAAACATCCTAACAGACTCTAGACGTGCTACAGGGGCAAATGTCTCATCAAAGTCAACACCCTCCTCTTGGGTGTACCCCTGAGCTACGAGGCGTGCCTTGTTCCTAGTGATCTCTCCCGATTCATCCGTCTTGTTTTTAAAAATCCATTTCGTTCCAATGACGTTTGAATCGGAAGGTCTAGGTACAAGTTCCCACACATCGTTTCTCACAAACTGTTCTAGTTCTTCCTGCATAGCCAGAACCCAGAAATCATCACACAGGGCTTCTTTGGCATTTTTAGGTTCCACTTTAGACACATAACATGCAAAATGACACACACCAGCTATTTTCCGAAAGTCGGGTTTTATACCTCTAGTATTACGCTCAGTGATTCCTCCTATGATCTGGTCCTTAGGATGATCCCTCTGAACTTTGGCGGGAGGATCGCGCTTCGGTTCAGACGGAGTTCCAAGGTTCGTAGGAACAGTATACTCATCAACCATTACATGTTCATCATAATCAGGTATTTCAGTTTTTACTTCATTCAACACACTTCCAGAATCAGATTTAGACACCTCCTCATTATTAGACACATCAAGTTTAGACACATCAGGCATCGTAACACATTCAGACACATCATCAAAAACCACATTAATGGATTCCATGACTACTTCAGTTCGCAAATTATAGACACGAAATGCACGGCTGTTAGTAGAATAACCAAGGAACTGACCTACATCACTTTTAGACTCAAATTTACCAAGATGATCTCTGTCATTGTAAATATAACACCGACATCCAAATACATGAAAATATTTCACATTAGGTGCTTTACCTTTCCACAGTTCATAAGAGGTCAGCCCGGTTCCTTTCCTGCAATACACACGATTAGTTATATAGCATGCGGTATTTACCGCCTCGGCCCACCATCTCAAGGACATATTCTGGGAGACAAGCATCACTCTTGCCATCTCCTGAAGAGTTCTATTCTTACGCTCCACGACTCCATTCTGCTGTGGAGTGATTGGAGAAGAAAACTGATGAAAGATCCCACGAGATTCGCAAAAGAGTTCAAAACCACGGTTCTCGAACTCCTTACCGTGATCGCTTCTAATGGCAACAAGATTGGTCCGTTTTTCATTCTCAAGTTTCAGCACAAGTCTTTTAAAAGCATCAAGAGCATCAGATTTATCTTTTAAGAAATCAACCCAAGAGAATCTAGAGTAATCATCCACACAAACAAGAATATACTTCTTACCACTGTAGCTTTCAACCTGAATCGGTCCCATCAAGTCCATGTGAATCAGTTCCATTATCTGGTTCGTACTGATCTCAGTCAACCTTTTGTGAGACGCCCTTTTCTGTTTGCCCATTTGACAAGATCCACACACCCGTGGTACTTCCCTTTTCAGCTTGGGCAATCCTCGAACAGCCCCTGTAGAAGAAAGTTCAAGTAAGTGAGGATAATTAATGTGTCCTAACTTTTGGTGCCATAGTTCAGTCATATCAGTACTGGTTTTATTGCACTTCAAATCAAATTCCACTAGATAACAATTATCCCTAGATCTAGTACCAGTAAGAACATGTTTGTTTTCTTGATCAGACACACGACACTGAGTTTTAGTAAAGTTCACATACAGACCCTGATCACACAATTGACTAATACTCAGAAGATTTGCCTTCAAGTTTTGAACCAAAAGAACATTTTTAAGTTTAGGCAGACCAGGAACATTCAAACACCCTACTCCAAGAACCTTATTCTTAGCTCCATCACCAAAAGTTACTGAACTAGATGAGACAGGCATAATATCAACCAAGTTGGATTTTATCCCTGTCATGTTACGAGAGCATCCACTATCAAAGTACCAGTCAGAATTAGAAGTGGATTTCAAGGAAATTATAGAAGACAGACAGACGTTCTTATTTACCTTTGGAACCCAGATCTTTTTCTGTTCAGAATTTACAATGTCAATTTTGAGTTTAGGTGCTTTCAAGGGAACACCGTGAGGACTCCAGTCACTAATTTGACCTGTATATATATCATTATGCATTCTGTAGCACTTGGGGCGAATGTGACCTCGTATCCCGCAGTAATGACAAACAGGTACAAAGTTCTTACCTAACTCATTGTACGAAGCTTTTGAAAAGTTTGGCTTACCCTTTTTGTAGTCAAGTGAATATCCCTCTTTAACAAAAGTCAGACCTGCTTTACTCAGTGGCGTGTCTGATTCTCCAACCTTCCCTTTCAGTTTCTGATTGTGGAAGTTCTTACTCGGATTGGATGAACCAAACTGCTGGCTTAGTCTTTGAACTTCAGTGTATGAGGTCCTGGGTTTGTTAATCATTTTGACAACTTCCTCACTTTTACCTAGCCTTTCTTCAAGGGTAGAGCAATGGCTTCTGAGTGTCATGTGTTCCTCCATCAATCGCCCGAGTTCCTTCTTGAGAGCAGCTATCTCAGTTTCTCTCTCACCTGCAACATTTTGCAAAGCAAACAATTCGTTACGTAAGTTTTCAATGCTAAAGTTCTGCTCGTCACTTGCCTGCTTGTTAAGCTTATCCCCATGTTCAATCAAAGCAAGTTTTGCAAGACAACTATTTAGATCCTTATCCTGCTTTGCGATGTGAAGATCCGATTTAATGAGCTTCTCGTTTAAATCAACAGTCATCACTCTCATCTTTTGAAGCTCGCTCCGAAGATAATCAATCTCTTTCTCTCGTTCGCTAGATCGTTGTTCCATAACCTTCATCTTCTGTTTTTGAGCATGGTACTTATTGATGATGTCTCTTGCCTTGAGACACTTTTCAATGGCGTACTTGTGAAGTACAAGATTCTCGGCAGCTAGATCCGAGAATTCATCAGAGTCCACTTCGCTCAGGTTTTTCGCGTAAGAACCTGCATCAGATTCAACATCAGTTAGATGAACAGAAGAGGTAAAGCAGTTATATTCATTAAGAAGACATTTAGCGGAGTTATTTGAGTAGTTAGAATTCTCAGTCGTTTCAGATTCTTTGTCCTCGTCGTCGCTGGAATCAGACCACGTAGCCTTGAATGTCTTGTTCTTCTTCTTGAAATTAGGACATTCTTTTTGAAAATGTCCAAAGCCTTTGCATTCACGGCATTGGTCCTTCTCTACTCCTTGATTGGAATTCTGGAACTTGCTCATCTGCAAGCCAGAACGCTTCTCTCCGAATTGCTGAATTTGGTTCCTACCTCCATCAAACGATCTATTACCCTGAAACCTCTTTTTCTGAAATTTCTTCAGCTTCGAGACATTTTTGGAGAGAACCGTAAGTGCCTTGGTGATTTCATCAGGATCAAAGGATTCCTCATCAGATTCTTCATCTTCAGCTACTGAGGTGCCAACCTTGGCCTTTAGTGCTAAGCCTTTTCCTTTGCTTATTCTCATGGAATCAAAACCATGATTGATTTCAAATGTCCGAAGTTCGCTGAGAAGATCGTCAATGCCAAGTTTCTGAATCCTCTGAAAACTCTCAAGTGCTGTGATTTTGATCCCAAACCTATCCGGCAGAGTTCTCATCAATTTCTGAACTTGTCTAGTCTCTGGAACCGGTTCACCAAGCATCGCACTTTGGTTAACTAGATCGCAGAACCGAGCATAGTACATATCGATAGTTTCATCCTCCCTCATGCGGATTTCATCGAGTTCTGTGGAGACTCTCTGCAGCTTTGAGGTTTTTACGGCATTTGTACCCTCAAATTGTCTTTCCAAAATCCTCCAGGCTTCTTGAGCGGTGGTACACTGAATGATTATCTTATGACGAGTTGGATCTACTGCAGACATGATAGCATACAAAGCACGGAAGTTCGCTTCTTCCTCTTGTTTTTCATCGTCAGTCCAAAGACTCCTTGGTTTTTCAACAAGAACTTGAGTGGCAGACATAGACGACTTTGCATCCGAAGGTTCACCTTGTTTAAATTCAGCGGGAGCTTTTGGCATAAGTGGTGTCGACCATCCTGATTCAACGGCCTGCCACGTGCCTTTACCAAGGGAACGAAGAAAAATTACCATCATGGATTTCCAATAAGCATAGTTTGCTCCATCAAGGAACGGAGGGCGCGAAACAGACATTCCATCGTGACTCATGGTGACCAACACACAGTCCCAAAGATCTTTATCCCGTAGTAAGAACAGGAACACTGCTCTGGTGCCAATTGAAACTTATATTTGTCACGGAGTGCGCGAATAGTAGTACGAACTATGATAAGAATTGTAAAATGCGGAAGCAAACAACCGAAGATTAATAAACTCTACAGGGAAGCGTCCTACTTCCCCTCAGAGCTCTTTCATTTATAGATCACTCGTATACATAGTTTGGACTTACAAAGATTCGAACTCCCTTCAAATCTAGCCAACACTACTTGATCCTATCAACTAATCCTCCGGCCACGTCCCGTGGACTTATAAACCTACACTTATTCCCTAAGTGTACAAACCGTAAAATAATTTTGATGAAATGTATAAAGAACTAAACGAAAGCAGTACTAGTCCTTGAGTTTGTAAGAACTCTCAGACTGAACTGAATACAATCAAAATAGAACCGAAAGCAAAATGAAGCTTGAATGGCTCTCGAATTTTTCTCTATCAAAATCCGCGGCCGCCATAAGCTTCTTCTAGGGTATTTATATGAACTCCTTTTAGGGTTGGAGTCTTCTACAAGGCATAGGACTTCAAACAAGATTTACTTCCAAGGATACCATATCTTTGGCAAGTAAATCTTCTTTTCTCTCTCTTTGATCTCCTCTCCAAGCATGTCTCTTTTCTTCCTCTTCCTTCTCTCCTCACGAGCGAATCCCTGTCATTTCCAAAAACCATAATAAGATCTACACGGACTTATATAAGGAATATAAAACAATATTACTTAAGGAAACATAATATACAAAGATCTTCCCTTTTATTCTGTGGTTCCAGGTGCTTGTTCGAACTAACGAACTAATGCCAAAATAAAATATCTTTCAGTATCAGCAAAGCGTCGTGAGGAGGAAGAACAAAACTCTTGAGAATGGTCCAAAAATGAAGGGTCATGAGGATTCTCAGAAAGCGACGTGGCAATGTTATGTCCATTTACCCCGCCACCAATTGGACAATGTCTGTGTTGACATGTTCATGCAATTGCAGGGGAAGATCGTTTTTTTTCTCTTTTCTTTAGTGGGTTTATTTTTCTATTAAAGGCGTGAGTCACTTTGAACTCGTGATTATACCTTTTTTTTTTATTTCTGTATTTTATTTTTTATGTTTTATGTCTGTCCACGTGTTCGCTTTCAATTGGTTGTGAGGAGCTGAGAGAACAGAACATATTCGTCTTCATTTTGAGATCTGAATTTTTTAGCTAAGAAGATCCTAAGTAAAAATGGTGTTCTAAATTTCTGTGCGTTTGATATTGGTTTTTCGATTATTCTTTTCTACATGTAAGAAATTTAATGGGCATACTCATAACTATCAGGCGGAATTGAATAAACCCTAAGCATGTAATTCTATCAGTTCATAGAATATGGATCTTTGCATAAATTAAATTGCACATAGAACTTACAAGAATCCAGCTTATAGTCCTTCCATGTTTTCTTGATCTATGATATTGATCTGCGATCTTGCATCTATCTTTCTCATAGTCTCCATAATGGATTCGCCTTTGCCTATGAATTGTTTCTCTCTCCCGCGTCTCTCATCTTTTCATAAAGCACTTGATGTTGAGAACTTTATTTTTGTATGAGATGGGAGAGAGGGGCATGTAGTATATATAAGAGGAGAGACCTACAATCCTAATCTTACTAACATTCCCCATGTTCTAACCTAACTTACTGTCCAAGTCAAACATCGCAAATTGGACTCTTTAATATTAGAACATCAATAATCCATTAAATACATATTCACCTTAATTAAGTTTGACTATTATTTCAATTAGGTCCAATTAATTACATGATCCACAATAATAGAATAATATAAAAAATATTATTACATTCTCCCACTTGGACCATATAAGTGTCAAAACCCAAAGAACTACTTTAAGCGCGCACCTTTCATCAAACTTATAATTGAATACATATATCTATAAGTTTAAAATCAAACTAGAAATTAACCGAGTCATGGCGGTCACAAGTCTTCGAGCGACATGATCCCTTCCATGTACCACGAATCATTTCTAATTCAACTTTACTTTAATATGGGACAAACTATTCGTACCATAACCATAAGTCATCTAACTTTTATGTATATATTATAAAATCAACTATCAATAATGATGATATTATATGTGAAGAATCAAATATCTTTAATCGAATTCAATAAGTGTCAAAATCATTAATTGAGCAATTCCATTCTGTACCGGTCAGTCCAACAAGGCCCCATTCGTTATTCTCAATTTTCTTTATATGCCTTGCAAAGGCTATAGGGAATAACCCTATACTGGATCCGCTTTCATGCAATTAGTACTAAAATACTCAAATGACACTTTATTTTTCTTCACTTATATTTTACGATCAAGTATTTCAATTTTATGTGATTCACACTCTTTGAATACTTGTCATTCCTTGAAATATTATTACTACAAAACCACATTAATTTCTTAGCGGCTTGGACAAGATGTCGACATTTCCAAGTCCTAAGATAAAGTTTTGTAGCCATAAATTTTGAATTGTGGCCTCAAAGCACACCACAAACTCAAACTTAATCGTAGACGTCGCGATGATGGACTTTGTTCCACTTCTCCATAATCTTGCTCCTTTAGACATTATGAGCAAAAGTCTGAATCCGAGTATCCAATTATAACAAATAATTTGGATCTTCTTTAAGTTAGCATGTGGTCTTTAATGCCGTGTAAATACTTTAAAAATTTTCTTTATTTGCAGCATTTAAATAATCAGTTAGGGATTACTTTTAAATATTTGTTTAATGTGACATCAACAATTATGTTACCAAACCAAGTACAAGTTTGTTTCACTTAAGACTCCTAATCATTTATATCTAAGGAACTTTCTCCATCACTTTTCATTCCATTTCACCTTTCGAACATTTATTTTAGACTAAATGTGTCCCTTTTATGAATTGAAATTATACGGAACAACCATCCATTATCTCTCAAATAAAACTTTAATGGGATAAACTTTTTAGTCCTTCTGATCTATTACAGAATATTTCTATTCCAATTAGCAAGGACGTTTCATCCACATCCTTTATTTCATAATTTTTTAGAGAGATAATACTTTACTTCGTGCAACATATCCACATTATTAGCAACTATAAATATGTCATCGACATACAAAACTTAAATAACAAATCTACTCCCACTGACCTTAATGTAGATACACTGATCTACGATATTCTCTACAAAACTATAAGCAGTGATGGTATCATTAAACTTAAGATACCATTGACGAGAGACTTGTTTTAATCAATATATCGATCTATTCATCTTACACACTAACGTTTCATTTCTTGTGATCTAAAAAAAAAAACTTTTAATTAGTTCATGTAGATCTCCTTCTAAGTTTATCATTTAAAAAGTGATCTTTATGTCCATTTGATAAAGCTCAAAATCATACAGAGCCACCATTACCATTACAATTCTCAAGGAATCTTTCTTTGAAACGAGAGAGAATGTTTTCTTGTAGTCAATGCCTTCATTTTGGGTGTAACCTTTAGAAACAAGTATAATTTTATATCTTTCGATATTACCTTTAGAGTCGTGTTTGGTTTCGAAAAACCTATTTACACCCAACTCTTTTAGACCATTCAGGTAATTTTACTTAATCCCATACTTTATTGTCATCCATTAACTTTAATTATTCTTTCATGGCATTGATCAACTTTTCCAGAATTTTAACTTTTCATGGCTTGTCATTCATCAACCAAAAGTTGTTCTATAATTTCTTGCTTTCTTGTGATGATTCATTATCAAATGAGTTTGGATCATTTTGTTATTCATTTAAGTTACATGACGGTACTGTAACTAAAAGAATAACAACCATTGATGGACTCTCGGGTTTGGACTGTTCAACACGAGTTTCTTTGACATCCAAACTTCGCGGTTCCAAACTCCCACTAATTTGATCATTTTTAATGAATCGAGCATTTCCGGAATTAACTATTCTCGCACAATAGTTAGGAGAGTAGAATCTATATCCTTTAGACTTTTCCGGGTAGCCAATGAAAAAACCACTGACTGTCCTAGGATCAAGTTTCTTTTCATGTGGATTACATACTTTTATTTCTGCTTGACACCCCCAAATATGAAGATGCCTTAAACTAGGTTTCCTACCCTTCCATAGTTCATAAGGTATTTCAGGAACTACTTTACTAGGAACCCAATTTAACCAATATGCAGAAATCTTTAATGCATGCATCCACACAGAAAATGTTAATGTTGAATTACTCAACATATTCTTAACCATATCCTTTTAAGTACGATTTATCCTCTCAACAACACCATTATGTTGAGAAGTCTCAATTATAATGTATTTCACACAAATATTTTAAATCTCAACAAACATTACAAATGGATTAGGACATTATCCTCTTTTATTGAACTTACAATAATATTCACCACTCTAGTGAGATCTCACAACTTTTACTTATTCACTTAACTACCTCTCCATTTCATCATTGTATATCTTTAGATAGTCCAATGATTGAGTCTTTTCATGTAGTAGATAAATATAACTATAACGTGAGAAATCATTTATAATGGTGATTAAATACTTTACATCACCCCACAAAAGGGACGTTGAATAGACCACAAAATTAGTGTGAATAAGTTATAAGATTTTAGTGCTTCTCATGGCAGATCTCTTTAATGCATGCTAGTTTGCTTTTCTTTAATTCATTCTACACATACATCTTGATCACTAAAATCCAAATGAGAAATAGTTTCATTATTCACCATTGTCAAAACTTTTCTTTGGATATATGACCATAATCTTTAATGCCATATGAGAGTAGAATTTTAATTACGTGCACTACATTTAACCTCAAAATAAATATGAGATACATAAGTAGTTGCACAGAACCAAGCCAAAAAGTATTATTAGAAATCTTTAATAAATTTGATTCACATCATACGAAAATTTAATGTATGTCTTTCTTTTCGAATCAAGATTTTATTTCGGGAAATCTTTCCTAAGGTGACCTTTCTTTTTACCAAAACAACACCTTATTTATTTAATGATTGGACCTACAAAAACTTTAAGTAGGTCAGTCTCCTTTTATTTGCCTTTATTTCCCCTTTTATTTTACTATTATTTGCTCACATATTAGATATAAAGTGAATCGACTCTTATTTCATCTAATTTATTCTCGCCTCTTCCTGCACCAGCATAGCCTTAATTTTCTTACAATTCCATTTATCTTTAATGGTGTTATAGTACACCAAGGATTTGCCAAACTTGACAGGTAGGGAGTTCATGATGAATAAAACCATAAATGAGTCTATCACATTCATTCTCATGTTTGTAAGTTTAGCTTATATGTTGAATATGTGGATCACGAGATCATGGATGGAACTGAATCAGTCAAACTTTTATAGTGGTGCAAACTTGACAGGTAGGGAGTTCATGATGAATAAAACCATAAATGAGTCTATCACATTCATTCTCATGTTTGTAAGTTTAGCTTATATGTTGAATATGTGGATCACGAGATCATGGATGGAACTGAATCAGTCAAACTTTTATAGTGGTGAGCTCATTAATGAAACTTTCCACAACAAACTTTTCTGCAATTTTAAATGGAGATAATTCCTTTACTTCAGTGTTTCTCCCAAGCGGCCTATTTTGAAGTAGACTCAATTATTACAGCATAAAAAGTAAGGTAAATTTACGACAGTTTTGTTATGAAGCTATCGAATGGCATGACTTATAGAGTCATCCATACTTATTTGTGAATAAATAGTGTATTGACCAATAAATATACTTTAGACATGTGACAATACATTAAGTGATGGATAACTGCACAGAAAAAGGATGGCTCCATAGAATTTTTTAAATTTACGAATTTCGGTTCCAACTTTCATCTGTACTAGTACAGAGCCCGTGTCATGCACGAAGTGCACAATTTTAAGGCTATTTATCCAGGTTTATAATTATATACATGAATAAAGAAAAATGTACGGGATATATATATTACGTGACCCGAGGATATATTTATTTGGAGAATATTATATTATAAGATGTAATATTCAATAAAAGTTTATAATACGCAAGAAAATTGTATAATGTTCAATAAAAGTTTTATAATATTCAAGTAGAGTCTTAAAGTCTCTTGTACATTAATATTTTAATCAATGAGTTTCTTTTCCTTGTAGCCAAATTGTGAATGTGATTTGAGGAGTACAACAAATCGATATATAGCTGACTTACTTTTCTCATTGTAGTTTTTTTTCTTTTTTTTTTATAATAAATTTAAAGATATTCTAAAATATAGCAAAAATTAATTTTTTTTATCACAATTAGGAATTTTACTAAATATAGACTTTCAATCTATGGTTTAATCAACGTTTAAGTCTAAAAAATTAGGAATTTTTACCTCTTTTAATCAACGTTTAAGTATAAAAAACAATAGAGTTATTATAAGTTTTTTCTACATCTTTTAAAACATTAAATATGAGCATGTTAGGGCTAGCTTGTAAAATAATTAATATATTATCTCACTAAAACATTTATACTAATAAAAATTTAATTTTAGCATATAAATTTATCCCTTGATATAAGAGAAAGCAACAGTTTTACTAATTGTTGTTCACCATATAATATTTAATTATTATTTTATTATATAATAAAAAAAGAAATATTGTTAAATAGTGTAATAGAATTGTTATAAAATTATATGATTTTTTTCTTTTTAACAATATGGATTTAATATTTTTTTATGATTTGATAATATAAACAAATCTATACTTAACTTTGACAAATAAAACAAATAAATACTTTAATAAGTATTTAATGTATATACTAAATAGGAATATATTTGGTATAATCAAATACCAAATATAATCAAATAAGTCAAAGTGTACATTTTTATTTGGTATTTGATTTTTTTGTTATTAAAATCTTTTTATTATACTTACCTTTTTAAATAAAACAAATAAATAAATCAATTAAATAAATAAAATATTATAATACCAAAATAGTAATGACATTTAATGCAGATGACTTTTCTGGATAGTAAATGTAGTAAATAAAATCTCCTTTTATATAAGTATAGATATGATATTATATTATGTTGCTCAAAATAGTAATGCATTTATTGCATTGACTTTTCAACTTACTAAATTTCGTAAATGGTACACCTTATTATATAAGTATAGATTACCCACATCCACGCCAGCAATATCAATAATCTCCTTCACACCGAACGGATCTACATACAAAATGTAGAGACTGGAAAACACATAGGCAGAGAACGTGCCAAAAGACGGGTACAACAACAGAAGATTCAGAAATTATAACCATCAACATACAAAATGTCAAGACTGGAAAACACACGGGTACAACAACAAAAGATTCCGAAATTATAACTATCAACAAACAAAATGTCAAGACTGGAAAACACATAAGCAACGAAAAGCATCGTCGTGCCAAAAGACGGGTACAACAACAGAAGATTCAGAAATTACGACTATTGACATGAATTAAGCCAAGATCACCATCTTTAACTACTTACGGCTTTGGGCCTGACCTCAATCCCCTGAAAAACGAAGCCACTTTTCCAGTTACCGTTCCTCATGTTCCACACGTTATGCACGCCCAACTCCAGATCAGCATCTTCTCCTCCCTCGACAAAATACTCTCCCAACTCGACTTCCATCCACCCGTCACCCCTCTGTGTCGGGTGCTTGCTATCATTAGCAGTGTGGGCCCCGTCCGAATGTATAAACACGGAGCGCCTTTCACTCTCATGACCGGCCAATTCCACAAAAGCCTCGGCCGGGTTGTTATAGAATCCATCAGCCTCCGGTTTGAGGGTGAACACTAGGTATGCCACGTAGCATGTGCCTGGCGAAAGCATCTTGGTACTAATTTTGCCCCGTATCTCAAACAAGCACACGGCAAGAAGCTCTGCCACCTCAGGGAACCTGAAGCAAGCAAATGGACCGACTTAGTTAGCACTTCTATTGGAGAAAACCCGGTTCGAAAAAATGAGTGTTTAGTTCTTATGTTTATCGTGCAGCGAAATCTGAATGACAAAGACCAGTAGACCACAACTGATTAGCACAAAGCTGCAAGGACCTGATTTGTAACAACCAAGAATAGAGGGTGGGGTGTTCGAATTACCTAGACTCGGGAAGAGAGATCCATTGCCAATATTCAGGAGTATCGCCCCAAACGATATGGATATCTCTTGCTGCTATCATGTAGCATTTCTTTCCACTGCATTTCTCTAATGAAAAGCTCTGTTCAAGATGATCACTGATAAGACGGACCGTGATAATAAATCCCATCTCCAAGCAACAATAAATTTAGATTGCAACAAAAACCAAAACCAAAATAAAAATGAAAACTTGTGAGCTGACACCTTGATTCCAGCAGAAATCAGTATAAAAATGACAACTTACTTTTGAGCTGCCAATGTCATAAGGCAATTGCCTTTCTGCTATGTTACACAATATTCCAATTCAACATTTATCAAGAGAAGGGTCAATCATCATCACAGTGTTATCTCCGTCATTTTCTTGGCTTTCAATCTGTCAGTCCAATCACAAGTAACTCAATGCAATCTAAGAAGGTAACACTAATAACAGTTTAATCGGGAGACAGGAAAACCAACAATTTTAATCCACCATCTTGGCAAAACACAACAATGGTTCTTAGATTCTCCAACTCCACAAATACTCTATAGTCCAAACAAACAAAAACCATTTATGTTTCAATCTTCACAAACATGTAAACTGAGAATTAAAATATCAACTAAACGTGCCAATCCAAAACTAATAAGAAACAGCACAGTCAAAAAGGATAGGAAAACATATACATTCATACTATCAGGCATAAATTCAAACTTGATCAGCCATGCTAAATCAGGACCAATTTCATTTTTGTTTTTTCAAAAAATGCCCACATGTAACAATTTATATAGCACACATCAGAACTTAGAATCGTATGAATACCAATCGATTTCATCCTAAAAACAGCCAAAAAAAGGAAATAAACCGACCTTGCGGCCGCCATCGATGAGAATCGGATGATCACACAGGTGCAGATACAGGTCCTTTTTAGAACGGAATTTAGAAAGCAGGGCATCAGGGCCGTCGACGGCACCGGCTATCAGATCACGGTAATCGGACGGTAGGAACCGACCCCAAACGACGTCGGATTGGGAGGCGGAGCGGAACGTGGAGGCGACCGCCGACAGCCGGCAGGCGTCCTTAGGGCTCGTGAGCGATAGGGCGTTGGCTATGCAGTCCTCCGGAAGCGCGTGAATGTCACCGAAACTCTCCAACGACATTTTTCACAACCTTTTCAAGAAAGCTTCTCTAGGAAACGAGTTAGTGATGTCCACACACTGCGAGGCCACCCTTTATATATAATATAATGTTGTATCTATCCTTTGCTCGTATGTTAGCATCTCCAGTGCATAAGGGTCAATGTTATAATGTCCATGCCATATGACAGTAATTAATTGGATTGTGATTTTTTATAACATCGTTGTTGACATCGTATAACGTAACATTGTAAAACTCTCTCCAATGCTTTACTTTCCTTCCGCCATTTGTATGTGTAAATACAACTTAGTCTAATTTTGAAAATATAAAAATCGTGTTATTTGTATGTATCAAGTAATACAAATTTGATACGTAGTTTAATTTTTAAAATATAAAAATTATAATTCCAATCAATATTATTTTTATGTATATGCATCAAGTAAATACAAATGCTTTAATTTTTATATTATGTATCAAGTAAATATAAATTTTTAAAATATAAAAAATGAAATTACATTATTTTTACGTATATGTATCAAGTAAATACAAATGTTTTAATTTTTATATTATGTATCAAGTAAATACAAATTTTTAAAATATAAAAAATGAAATTACGTATTTTTATGTATATGTATCAAGTAAATACAAATGTTTTAATTTTTATATTATGTATTAAGTAAATACAAATTTTTACATGGTAATGTAGTTTAATTTTTTAATTATAAAAATTGTAATTACGTTATTTTTATGTATATGTATCAAGTAAATACAAAATGGTTTAATTTTTATATTATTTATCAAGTAAATATAAATTTTTAGCTTAATTTTTAAATTATGAAAATTGTAATTACATTCAATGTTATTTTTATGTATATGTATCAAGTAAATACAAAATGGTTTAATTTTTAAAACATAAAAATTGTGTTATTTTTATGTATCAAGTAAATAAAACATGGTTAAATTTTTAAAATATAAAAATCGTATTAGTTGTATGTATCAAATAAATACAAATTTGACACGTTTAATGTCGAATACAATGTTTGCTTTCAAACAGTGGACTTCACAGTAGTCCTTACACGTCACAAAAAATTATACCATGACAGAGTCCATTGGAGATAAAAATGTGAAAACATTGTCTTCAACGATAACACGGCATTCATTTTTTTTCCTTTCAACAGTAGCATTGGAGATGCTCTTTGTACATATCACAGTGACAGTGAGATATTCAACGAAGATACATTATTATCAAAGAGAAAAGGAAATATGTATAATTAGGGAGATCTAACGGTTACAAACTCGACGGAATGGTTCGGAACCGTAGCATTTCCCGTATATTTATTAACTAGTACAACACCCGTGTAATACACGGGTGTTTGTTAAAAAATTATTATTAAATTTTAAAATTAATGATAAAAAAACATTTTAAATCTTATTTATTTTCTTACAAAAGATATATATTATTATATATTTTTAGAATGACATTTTTTATTTGTTGTACTTACATGTGTTATATTATAGTAATTTTCATAACTTAAATCATATAACTACTTGAAATATAAATATATTAATTAATAAATAATGTTATTTTTCTAATTAATATTAAAAAAATAATTTTATTATTGTTATAAAGATAAATATAATTCATTTTTTTATACATACAATATAGATGTTAAATCGAAGCTCATCAAAAGATAATTAATTTGATATGTAATATATGCAAAACTGATAAAAAATACAAAAGTTGGGACCTATATATTACAATTCAATGGTTCTAATAAAAAATGATATTAAAATGATTATTAAATGTAACATGACCATATATAATCAACATATCTATGGATAATTGGGACCTAGATATTTTTGGATTTGAAGTAAATTAAAATATTCTCAAGCCTAACAACGAAACATGTAATTTTGGCACATAAGATCCTGAAGCATGTGAGTCTGCCACTTAGGCGAAGCATGTAATTTTGGCACATAAGATCCTGAAGCATGTGAGTCTGCCACTTAGGCGAAGCATGTAATTTTGGCACATAGGATCCTGAAGCATGGAGTCTGCCACTTAGGCTTAGCAGGTTCTGAAGGAATAATATATAGGGGGATGAGTTGGTCCTGAAACGTATAGAGGTCCTGAAAATTCTTTTTCTTTTCTTTTCTTTTTGACTTATTAGTCTTACATTTCATTTCCTGCGTGTTATTTGACGGAAACAACTATTCTAGATTTAAATTTTTTCTGCTTAATATGTTTGATGCAATGTTATGTGCCAACTGAAAAAAAGGCAGGATACTATTAAAGGAGGTTATAAAGCATTTAAAGGTGAATGCATTCTAAAATGGATTGATTTATTGTTTGAAAAAGTAATGAAAGAAAAAGAAAAAAATAGCAGAGTAATAATAATTGTGGGGCCTAGTTGATTGATTAAAAGTAGAGGGAACGTAAATGAATTTACCAGCCCACAATATTTGAATCCCTTTTGCAACATTTTCACACTATAAATCACAATCCTATCTAACACGTTACTAATTAGAGGATGCTTTGATATAAAATTTGTCAAAAAAATTCAAACAATTTTAACTCAGTTATTTTTTTTTTAACTCAACTTCACTATCAGCGATATTATCAATATAACTAAATAATATAAACCAATAATTTTACACATTACATCAACTTTTTTTTTTTTTGGTACAATAAAAGAGGCCGAAGGCCTAAATGGTACTACGCAAGCACCACCGAGGGTACGACACCCCGAGGTATCGTGATCAAGCAAGCCAGGCACCCACTTGCACGCCCACGAACCGAGGCCGCGCGCTTCACGCCGTCCGAGGCTTTGCAACCCTTCTTCCGACCAACCAGCGTGTAGATTCCTTGGTGCTGGTAATTGATAGCTGAACCCCCTCATTTTTATGCGTCCGAGGCCTTGCAACCCTTTTTTTTTTCTTGCAAATGGCATGAAACATGCTAACATGATACAACTCACCCTAAAATAAAATAATAATAATAATAATACTAATAATAATAATACAACTTTGACAAAGGATAGCATCTTATTAATGAACTGATGCATATATTTATATAAGATATCTAATATTATGTGTAGCTATATTGAAGTGTCGGGAACAATTTGAGCTGGAATGAAAGTTACATCTCATCTTACGCATCAAGACTTTCTACATAATATCTGCTCATCAAGACATGACATTGATAAAATCTGATGCTAATATTTATATAAAAATTTTGAGCGAAATAGAACTTAATGGCTGAAATTTACAAGGCTAATATTTGGTCTCGATAATTCTAAGTCGAGAAAATAATATCAACGGTACCGAAAAGGGCTAAAAATTATCAACTCTCGCCATACTAAAAAAAATATATTCTAATATCTCGCTTAAACTCTGAATTTAATTTAAATAGACAAAATGTCTAACTAAATTAATTATCTCAAATGATTAAATTAGACACTCATGTCTACTTAATCAAAAACTTATCGCACATTTCAAAATAATTAATCCCTACTAATAAAATCCATTTCTAAAATAAATGGACCAAAATTAATTAATAAACTGACTCGATTACTGAATAGATTTTAACCGAGAATACTTTCGACTTAAAGTCGAACTTTTAACGAAATAACTTAATAACTGAGCTTGGAACTAGGAACGAGCATTATTAATAATAATAAATTAGTTCAAACTCGAAACTAAAAATAATTACTTTTAGTAATAACTGAATGAGATGTTACAGCTTGTCCCTAAGAAAGATGGCAAGGTCACTCCATTTGAATGGCTGAAAGTTGTCCCTGAAATACATTGGGCAAGGTGCTACTTCTCTTCTAATGCACTTTGTGATGTCATTGTCAATAATATCTATGAGTCTTTCAACAATTATATTCTGGAAGCCAGGGACATGCCTATTATAGACATGTTTGAATGGATCTGAAAAAGGATGATGGCAAGGATTCAAGTGAAGACAGCAGGAATAGAAAAATACTCAGAGGATATTTGTCCAAACACAGTCAGGAAGATTGAAGAGAAAAGGGAATTCAGCAGGAATTGTTTCCCTACTTGGGCTGGAGAAGACAAGTATGAGGTGGTTCATAGAGTAAACAACCATATAGTCGAACTGAGTGCAAATAGCTGCACATGTGGCATGTTCCAATTAGTTGGGTACCCTTGTTGTCATGCACTGGCCTGCATCTCTTATCATAAGTTGCCTCTTTCTGATTATGTGTCTGAATTCTTCTAGAAGGACATGTATATCAGGATGTATAGTCATATGATCTTCTCAGTTCCAGGGAAGAATGAATATGAAGAATCTGGAATAGGCCCAAGTCAGCCTCCTAATGCTGTGAAAAAGAGGGGTAGGCCAACAAAGAAAAGAAAAGATGATGCTGATGACATGAGGTCAGTGGCAACAAATAGCAGCAAGAAGGGGCTTATCAAAAGATGCACTATGTGTGGAGAAAATAATCATAATAAGAGGAGGAGCAACAAAAGAGTTGGTTCAAATAATCCTAAGAAGGTAAATTTTCAGTTTTTATGTTTTCAACTTGAAGTTTTCAGTTTTTTGTTATTCAATTTTTAGTTATTCAACTTGAAGCTTTCAGTTCTTCAGTTTTCAGCTTTTAGTTATTCAACTTTAGGTTTTTCATTTTTGTTATTAAATTGAAGCTTTCAGTTCTTCAATTTTTCAACCTTTAGTTATTCAATTTTCAGTTTTCAGTTTTGTTATTCAAGTTGAAGCTTTCAATTTTTCAGATCTTTCTTTTTTCTGTGTTTTTGCAGCAACAGCCAACTCAACCTTCTTTTGAGGATTCTGCCAACTTTAATGCCCCTCAAACCTCCACTCATCAAAGCACAGCATAGGCTCATTCACTGGCCATCAATTCTCCATCCCAAGGTGTGTTGTTCATGAACAAGTAATCTATTGGATATGTTGGTATGCATTTGAATGTTGGTGGTGATGACATGACTTTGGTTGTGACATGATGGAATATTGACTATCTTTTGTTTTTTGTTGGTGGTGACATGGTGGTATTTTTTTTATGTTGGTGGTGATATGGTGATGATGACACTATTTTGGTTGTGGTTGTGACTGAAGTATGTTGGTTTTGGTTGTGATTGAAGTGTTTTATTTATTGTCAATTTTGAAGTGGTTGAAATAATCTTTTGTATATTATTGGTAGTTCATTTTCCTCACATTGTGCTACTTGTGGCAGTTCATTTTCCTCACATTGTGTTGTTTGTGCCAGTTTATTTTCCTCACATTATGCTGGTTGTGATTGACAGTGTTTGTGATATGCTAGAGTTTTTTGTTGCAAGTGTTTGAGTAATGTGTGTAGGAAATGAATGACTCCATTTCATTGACAATAAAGACATACATTATCAACATGATAACATTGCACAATTACTTCATTACAATAACAGCCAAAAGGATTACAACAAGCAAAACAAACAATCCATTGCTAAACTTTTTCTCCATTTTCTCCATCCTTGATTGCATCTCCTTCACCATTATTGCAACTTCTGCATTTTGGTTTGTTATATTTGCTCCTGTTGATTCAACTTCATTAGCATCTTCATAATAAACTTCATCTTCATTCATTTGATTTGACTTCACCCAATTCACCGAGGTAGGTTTAAGCCAAACAAAGAAAACCACACTTGTTGTATGGACAATTGCAAAATTGTTTGCCGACAGTTTCTTTTGTAGGACCTAGAACCCTAATTTGAGCAAACGTGATGCAATAACATTTAAGGTGCCTATTCCTTAAATCCAGAGTCTCATTCTTCGTCGTCCTTGATTTTTGGGAAGACATTTTCAACCTACATTCATTTTAAAAGACATAAATAAAAATGATATTTAAAAAAAAAATTACTTGCCTGTTGGTGTTGCTGAAAAAAAATTGCTGGTGATGGAAAAAAGAATTGCTGGAAAATCTGGCAGCAAAAAATTGCTGCAATATATATATATATATATATATATATATATATTGTGCGGACAATATGAAAAAAAAACAGCATACCAGATTTTCTATAAAAAATTTCAATAAAAAAAAATCGTACCTGTTTGACGCCAAATTCTGGAGCAGATGAGGATTTTTGCGCCAAAATGAGGTAATGTGATGGAGGAAATAGTGCTGAGGGTTGCTGGCTATTTAATGGGGTGTTAAGAGGTACAATGGTCTTTCACAGGCTTCTAAGGTGAAATTGGAAGAAATGGTCGCAGCACAGGCGTGTGAGCCACACTTCTGTCAACTTAAACGATTTCGTGTAATTCGGGCATGCAAAAGTACAATACAAGGGGGTTTGATGAAATCTATATATATTGAAAAAGAGAGGTCAATAAATAATTTGTAGAAAGTTGTAAAAAACTGGTCAAAATCATTTTTGACTTCCCTCTTTTGGAAACCAGTTTAAAAACCGAAAATCATTTGGTTTTCATCAACTTTTAAAAATCCGATTGGTTTTTATTTACTTTTAAAATCCAAAATCTGTTAGTTGCCAATTGTCATTTATTCCGCCTTTATTTTTATTTTTTATTTTTTTTTGGAATCTAACAAACTTCCATATTATACGCAATTCATAAATCTGTTCAGAAGTCTGTTAACGCATTTTTTATTATGAGCGAAATTTTTGTTTGAAAAAAATCGAAAATATGTTGTTTGAAAATTGAATTTTACACTTATTCAGGAGTTCCCAATTCTCTCTCAAAATCAATTCACGTATTTTTATTATGGGGGAAATTTTTGTTTGGAAAGATATCATGCATTTCAAAATTGTAATTAAAACTTATCCGATAGTTCTCTTTCAAAATTAATTCACATCGGCCAAATTAATTTTGTTTGGAAAAAAATCGTGCATATCTTATTTGAAAATTGAAATTCACACTTATCCGATCCCAATTCCCGTTCAAAATCGTTTGGTTTGAATTCCAAAAATCACGTTTACAATTCTTTTTCAAAAACATTTGGATTGGGATAAATATTCATTATATGATTTGTATGAAAAAAATATTTATTGACTACCTATATTAGTCAATCTAATGATAATTATTTTCAACGAAGAGCATAAAGCAACACATTTGCAATTAAATATCTAAACGTACGAATAAAATTAGCTAATCGAGGAGAAAATTAGAGTTTACTTTTTTATTAAATTCATTTTATTACAAATTATTTCTCACTGAAATATTGATGTGGCTATAATTATCCGAGATAATAATGTATATAGCATAGCAAACTTTTAGAACTTAGAAACAATTATTATATAATCATAGTAGTTTCAGTTGTTCTAAGAAATTGATAATATAGTATTAATTGGCCAATTTTTCATTGACTAAAAATTGAAACGTATTTTTGTTATTCCTGCCGAGTATTTTTTAAATTGATTTTTAAATGTCAAAAAATACTATATTCAATTATATTATTTGCTTTTTTATGCGAACTTATTTCTATCNTATTATTATTCCCCCTTTTTAAGATATGTATACCTATAGGAAGCTATAAAACTCACATGCTAACAGAATTTCGGCTTCTATGTACTGTAAACAAATATAACTACTTTACCATTATATATCCACCTTGATAGAAAAATCCGTAACATATATTTCAGTCCAGTGCTGGCAAACATCTTATTGCGTTTTGCAAAGGGAGGGAGAGGTATTGATTATTGAATATTGTACCTCATAAAACTCTATACTATATATAATTTTATTTGTTTAATTGTTGATACTCACAAAAGAATGTTTCACTTTTGTTGCAGGACTTAATTAAGTTTAGCTTTTCATTTCTCATCATCATACATAGTTGATAATGGATTCAGATTGATATAACACCTAGTAATGAGTCGGTGGACCGGCAAAGAGTTGCTCGGTTTTGTAAGGTTGGAGTTAGGAGATTAGCTCTAGCGAAGTAGCAGCTCGGTTTATGTAGCAGTAGGAGCTCGGTCTTATAGCTACATTAGGAGCTCGGTTTAATGGACCTTGCAGTAGCTCGGCCTAGTGAACATGGTTGTAGCTCGTTTGTATAGTTACATTAGGAGCTCGGTCTTATATGGACTTGGTCTAGTAGCAACAGCAGCTCGTCAACAGCTCGGTAAAGCTTGTAATCCGGTAAAATTGTGGTGATGTGCTCGGATTACCGAGCAGGTTAGATGGTCCAGGAGCTCGGAATGGGAACCTCTGAAGCATAAGGCTGAAGGCCGAGCTAAAATAACGGTTATGAGGAGCAGATAGCAGGGGACACGTGTAGTGCCACGATTGAAAAGAAATAATCAATCCAACAGAGGAAAAACAAAGCGTGTTGGGAAAGCTAATAACTTCATATAAATAGGTAAACCATTGGAGGAGGTAAAATCAATCATTCTACAAACCCTAAAATAGCTTCCTTCTATCTTTGATCTCTTACTGACTTGAGCGTCGGAGGTTTACCGCCGGGAGCACCTCCCGGCGTCCTTGCAGGTCTCTGAGCGGTCGGGGAGCAGAGGAAGCCGGTTCAAGTGCAGGAGCACATCAATTGGCGCCGTCTAATGGTGTAACTCAGTTACTCTACTGGTTGAAAGTAAGGTCAAGATGGAACAGACGATTGGAGAGGAGCAGCCGTTGAGGAGGAATTTGGGTGAAAGTCTGGAGGAGGCTTGGGTCACGCAAACGCCCTACGGAGGAAAACCACCGGTGGGGTGGACTGGAGGTGTGGGTTCAATGGCTACCCCACAGGTGAATTTGCAAGTGGTGAACCAGATCCCGGTGCCGGAGTAGAGAAGTAGCCAGGAGGTGATTGTGCAGACATCGGGGCAAGGAGCCGTGCAAAGAGGAGGTGAGCCGGAGATGAGGGTGACCAGGACAGAGTTGGACCGTCTTATTGCGGAGGCGGTTAGTAGAGCTCTGGTTGCACGAGCACAAGCGGAGGTGGTGAGGCCAGTTGTGGTGGTGGCGCAGCCGGAGCAGGGCGGAGGTCGTTTGGATAGAGGTGTGCTGATAATCAACCCGGTGGTGGAGCAACACGTTCCGGTGATGTCTAGGCCGTTGGGTGGCGGTAGCCAGCGGAGGGATGAGCAAGAGGAGAGGTCAGTGATGTCTCCGACGGCTAATGGGTCACCCAGAGACGCGGTGTTGGAGCATATGGCGAACCAGATTAAGGAGATGCAAGCTAGGTTGGACGGGAGGCGGCTGCCCAGGTTGCAGGATAATCAATTTACTGAGGAGGTTTTGGGTGCGGAGTTGCCTCAGAATTTCAGGGAGCCTAACCTATACTACGATGGATAATCAGACCCAGCTAGACACTTGAGGAGTTTTGAGAATGTGGCGGTCTTGCATCGCTACAGTGACGGAGTATGTTGCAGGGCTTTTCTGACGACTTTGAAGGGCTCTGCTCAGGATTGGTTTCACCAGCTCCCACCGGGATCTGTCTATAGCTTTGGGGCATTTAGCTCGCTATTCATCAATCAGTTCTCTAGCGCAAGGAAGCAGGAAAAGACCTACCTCTCGCTGATCAACATGCAACAGCAGGAGAATGAGTCACTGAGGGATTATGTTGCTAGGTACACGCGAGCTTGTGTGGAGGTTCCTACTGCAACAGAGGAGATCAAAGCGGGGGGGCTCACACGAGGTTTGAAAGCGGGGTACTGCAGGAATTCTTTAGCTAAGAAACCAGCAAGGTCATATGATGAACTATTAGAGAGATGTGCTAAGTATATGAATATGGAGGAGACGGAGGAGGATTTCTTAGCACATGATCGAGCGAGGGGGAAGAAACAAGAGGAGAAACATAGGCCAGATGAGAGGAGGTCAGGAGAAAGGGGGAGCACGAATGAGGAGAAGGGGCGTATGGGTTTTAAGTATGAGCGTTATACGCCACTGACATCACCAAGGGGGCAAGTGTATGAGATGTTGGAACAGAGAGGGGAGACTGAGATGTTTGGAAAACCCCATCCACTACCTAAGAAAGCAGGACATGTGTCAGTGCGGGGAGATCCTTATTGCAGGTACCATCGTGATTATGGACATTGGACGAACAATTGCAAAGAGTTCAAAGATGAGATAGAGAGGCTAATCAGAGAGGGGCACCTGAAGGAGTTTGTGGTTCAGGATAGGGAGAAGAAGGATGATGTGGAAGGGGAAGAAAAGAAGAGGAGACAAGAGGAGCAGAGAGAGAGAGCTCCTAAGAGGGGGGGGAGGGGTGATCCACATGATTGTAGGGGGGTCGACGGATGGTGATTCCAATGGGGCTAAACGAGCTAATCTGAGGGTAGACTGGGAGAGCGTTGATGAGGTTCAGATGGCTCAGGCTATGCCGAAGTTGAAGTTCAGTGTGGGGGATTCCCAGGGGGTGTTGGTGCCCCACAACGATGCTTTGGTGGTACCGACGGAGATTGCGGGGTATGATGTAGAGAGGATACTTGTTGACACGGGGAGCTCTGCTAATATAATGTTTTATGGGTGTTTTAGGCAGATGGACCTTGATGTTGAAATCACCCCGATTAGAACATGTTGTTTGGTTTTAGCGGGGCGGAGGTGGTACCAATGGGGGAGATACAGTTGCGGATGGCGTTGGGAGCTCCTCCATTGAGGAAGGTGAAGATGGTTCGATTTGTGGTGGTAAAGGCGGAGTCAGCTTACAATGTCATATTGGGGCCACCTAGCTTAAATTCTTTTCAGGCAGCGGTTTCTATTATGAAAATGAAATTTCTGGTGGGAGAGCTAGTAGGTGAGGTGACGGGGGACCAACGGGTGGCCAGAACTTGTTACCAAACGGTGCTGAAGGCGGATAATAAGAGGAAGTTTGTGGAGGAGACCTCAAACAAAGTCAAGGAGGAGAGCTCGAGCAAAGGGAAGGAAGCTAGAACGGAGATAGTTCCGCAGGAGGAGCTTATGGAGATTGCTCTGGTGGAAGGAGAGCCAGAAAAGGTGGCGAGGATAGGTAAGGAGATGGGAGAAGACATTAAGGTGCAGTTCAAGCAGAAGATGCGTATAGCTCATGCCGAGAAGGAGAAGCAGAGGCAGTTCCAGGTGGGTGACCTTGAAGGGTGGAGAGCTAAGGTGCTCAAGCATGTTGGGAAGATAGAGCCAAATTGAGAGGGACCATACACCATCCAGAATGAGTTTGTAGGAGGATCCAGAGGGTAAGGTCTTTCCTAGGTCTTGTAATGTTGCAAATCTTAATAAGTATTATTGCTAGTTTCATTGTAACTCTTGAGTTGTTTTTGAAACACTTATGATTTGGTTACTGAATCAATGAAAACTTTGAAGTTGTTCATGAAACAATTTTGTTTTAGCTGCTGAATAAATAAAAAGTTTGTGGTTGTTTATGCAATATGTTTGTCTTGGGTGGTTGAATGAACTAAGTATGGGTGGCATGCTTATGCATTAAGAAGCATTTTTGAATAAATTTTTCTTTTTGGTAAGCGTGAACAGCTCGGAAGCAGATGCAAAAGTGTGACGGCTTAAGGCCGAGCTCTTGGAGCTCGGGTGCTGTTCAAAATGGTGCGACGGCTTAAGGCCGAGCTCTTGGAGCTCTGGTGCTGTTCAAAATGGTGTGACGGCTTAAGGCCGAGCTCTTGGAGCTTGGGTGCTGTTCAAAATGGTGCGACAGCTTAAGGCCGAGCTCTTGGAGCTCGGTGCTGTTCAAAATGGTGTGACGGCTTAAGGCCGAGCTCTTGGAGCTCGGGTGCTGTTCAAAATGGTGCGACAGCTTAAGGCCGAGCTCTTGGAGCTCGGGTGTTTTTCCAAATGGTGCGACGGCTTAAGGCCGAGCTCTTGGAGCTCGGGTGCTGTTCCAAATGGTGCGACGGCTTAAGGCCGAGCTCTTGGAGCTCGTGTGCTGTTCAAAATAGTTTAACGGCTTAAGGCCGAGCTCTTGGAGCTCGGGTGCTGTTCAAAATGGTGTGACAGCTTACGGCCGAGCTCTTGGAGCTCGGGTGCTGTTCAAAATGGTGTAACGGCTTAAGGCCGAGCTCTTATGAGCTCGGGTGCTATTCAAAGGGTGTAACGGCTTAAGGCCGAGCTATAAGAAGCTAAGGTGCTGATTCAAAGGGTATGGTGGTGTAAGGCCGAGCTCTTCCGAAGCTAAAGGTTGACAGCCTTAGGCCAAGCTCTTTATGATCTTGGGCTCGGAGGCCGACGAGATAGGTGATGATTTTAGTCTGAGCTACCCCACGAGCTCGGTCACAGTTTTCCCACGTAATGACCTAAGCCCGAGCTCTTGATGAGCTCGGGTACCATCTGATGCAGAGATGTAATGGAACCGAGCTCTTAATGAGCTCGGGTACCATTGGGTGACAAGATGTAATGAAACCGGGCTCTTGATGAGCTCGAGTACCATTTGGTGATGAGATGAAATGGAATCCAGCTCCCGAGGCGCGTGATAATAAGATGGCTTACGACCGAGCTGGTATAAGCTTGGCTGAGTTTCAAAGGGTATAACGGATCTTATGGGTGACGAGCTCATAACGTCCATGAGTAACCCAACCATTTATACTTAGTGATATTTTAGTCTATTGCAAGTAGAGTTGTTATGGAGTATAACTTGGCATAGATGATATAGCACAAGAGAATAACGTAGTAAACCAGTCAATATTATCTCAATTTATGAACCAGGAGTTAGTTCGGTCAGGAGTAACTAACTCGTCTTAGTAGTTTGGTTGTGTTAGTTGTAGCAGCGCGGCAATTCAGATGTTCGGGTGAGTAATTGTAGTAGCTCGGGGTTTCAGATGTTAGACTGAGTGATTGTAATAGGAGCTCGACAATTTGAATATGTTAATAGTAGTTCGGTTAATAATTATTGCAATCAGCTCGGCTGATGTGACGAGCCGACAAGCTCGGATGGTACGTCATATCGGACGCTCGGTGGGTGAGTTGAACGACCAGCTCGGTTGATAGGTTGAATAAGCAACTCGGTTTAAAGTAAGAGAATAGCCCGACCTTACGGCACCTGCTCGATTTAAAGTAATAATTCGACCTTATGGCATTGACTCGGCCTTATGATTAACAGCTCGGCATGACAGACATCCAACATATAGCTCGGCAATTTGGATGTTTAGTTGACAAATTGCAGCAGGGGCTCGGCGGTGCAGATTTTTAATCATAGCGTGGTTGAAAGGATCGTAACAGGAGTTCGGCAATTTGAAAATTTCAGCCATAGCTCGGTTTTTTAAACATTCTAATTACAACCCATTTGAGGAATTAGGATAGGAGCTCGGTGGAGGAATAATTTTCAATCGATAAGGAGCTGTGCCAGTTCGCTAAAATAGCTCGGATCAAGCAGATGTGCTCGGTCGCTTAAATAGCTCGAATTAAGGAGGTTGCAGATCCTTTTTTCTTCTTCGATGAAATCTCGCCCAAATACGCCGCGAATAGATCTCAGCAGATTAGCCCTTTTGTTTTGCCGATCAGATTTTTGCTGCAATCGCTCAATTAATCTCAGCCTCGTCTGCTCCACCGTCGCCGTCTAGTCGCACAGAGAGAGAGGCTGCGAGCAGCGGCCTTCCTCGTCCATTCGCGAGCAGCACCGCCGACGAACCAGCCGAGATGAATTCTTGTCGGCGACCTTCAACTGAAGCAACTTCACTTCCGAGGCCTTTTCAATTTCAGATGTTTTTCGAGCCCTCTTGTAGAATCCAGAAGAAGCTCCTATGAATGGATAAGCTGAACAACTCGGTTATTTTGCTCTACTAAATTCGGATGAAGAGTTAAGGAGCTCGGTCATTATGCTTGACAGCTCGGATGAACGGATTAGCTGAATAGCTCGGGTATCTTTCTTTTATAGCATGAATATATATTTAATAAAAAAAAAGAGGTAAAAAGCGCCCATTTTTACTTTATGGAGCAGAGTGGTGATTCTATTTGTTATTTCCTGCTCATAAGTGCCTTAAGCAATGTTTTAGTGCTCGGCCAATTTTTCAAACAAGTAAAAAGGTGAGATAGTGCTTGGTTATTTTGCAATATTGAAGTGCTCGGCTATTTTACAAAATTATAGTGCTCGTCTATTTGGCAGTGTCCAAGATTCGGCTATTTTGCTGTTATTATTATCAAACAAGTCTATGAGAATTCGTGGAATAATAGCTCGTTTGATAATGGGGGGACTAGATGATATAACACCTAGTAATGAGTCGGTGGACCGGCAAAGAGTTGCTCGGTTTTGTAAGATTGGAGTTAGGAGATTAGCTCTACGAAGTAGCAGCTCGGTTTATGTAGCCAGGAGCTCGGTCTTATAGCTACATTAGGAGCTCGGTTTAATGGACCTTGCAGTAGCTCGGCCTAGTGAACATGGTTGTAGCTCGTTTGTATAGTTACATTAGGAGCTCGGTCTTATATGGACTTGGTCTAGTAGCAACAGCAGCTCGTCAACAGCTCGGTAAAGCTTGTAATCCGGTAAAATTGTGGTGATGTGCTCGGATTACCGAGCAGGTTAGATGGTCCAGGAGCTCGGAATGGGAACCTCTGAAGCATAAGGCTGAAGGCCGAGCTAAAATAACGGTTATGAGGAGCAGATAGCAGGGGACACGTGTAGTGCCACGATTGAAAAGAAATAATCAATCCAACAGAGGAAAAACAAAGCGTGTTGGGAAAGCTAATAACTTCATATAAATAGGTAAACCATTGGAGGAGGTAAAATCAATCATTCTACAAACCCTAAAATAGCTTCCTTCTATCTTTGATCTCTTACTGACTTGAGCGTCGGAGGTTTACCGCCGGGAGCACCTCCCGGCGTCCTTGCAGGTCTCTGAGCGGTCGGGGAGCAGAGGAAGCCGGTTCAAGTGCAGGAGCACATCAATTGGCGCCGTCTAATGGTGTAACTCAGTTACTCTACTGGTTGAAAGTAAGGTCAAGATGGAACAGACGATTGGAGAGGAGCAGCCGTTGAGGAGGAATTTGGGTGAAAGTCTGGAGGAGGCTTGGGTCACGCAAACGCCCTACGGAGGAAAACCACCGGTGGGGTGGACTGGAGGTGTGGGTTCAATGGCTACCCCACAGGTGAATTTGCAAGTGGTGAACCAGATCCCGGTGCCGGAGTAGAGAAGTAGCCAGGAGGTGATTGTGCAGACATCGGGGCAAGGAGCCGTGCAAAGAGGAGGTGAGCCGGAGATGAGGGTGACCAGGACAGAGTTGGACCGTCTTATTGCGGAGGCGGTTAGTAGAGCTCTGGTTGCACGAGCACAAGCGGAGGTGGTGAGGCCAGTTGTGGTGGTGGCGCAGCCGGAGCAGGGCGGAGGTCGTTTGGATAGAGGTGTGCTGATAATCAACCCGGTGGTGGAGCAACACGTTCCGGTGATGTCTAGGCCGTTGGGTGGCGGTAGCCAGCGGAGGGATGAGCAAGAGGAGAGGTCAGTGATGTCTCCGACGGCTAATGGGTCACCCAGAGACGCGGTGTTGGAGCATATGGCGAACCAGATTAAGGAGATGCAAGCTAGGTTGGACGGGAGGCGGCTGCCCAGGTTGCAGGATAATCAATTTACTGAGGAGGTTTTGGGTGCGGAGTTGCCTCAGAATTTCAGGGAGCCTAACCTATACTACGATGGATAATCAGACCCAGCTAGACACTTGAGGAGTTTTGAGAATGTGGCGGTCTTGCATCGCTACAGTGACGGAGTATGTTGCAGGGCTTTTCTGACGACTTTGAAGGGCTCTGCTCAGGATTGGTTTCACCAGCTCCCACCGGGATCTGTCTATAGCTTTGGGGCATTTAGCTCGCTATTCATCAATCAGTTCTCTAGCGCAAGGAAGCAGGAAAAGACCTACCTCTCGCTGATCAACATGCAACAGCGGGAGAATGAGTCACTGAGGGATTATGTTGCTAGGTACACGCGAGCTTGTGTGGAGGTTCCTACTGCAACAGTGGAGATCAAAGCGGGGGGGCTCACACGAGGTTTGAAAGCGGGGCACTGCAGGAATTCTTTAGCTAAGAAACCAGCAAGGTCATATGATGAACTATTAGAGAGATGTGCTAAGTATATGAATATGGAGGAGACGGAGGTAAAATCAATCATTCTACAAACCCTAAATTATATACATAGCTTCCTTCTATCTTTGATCTCTTACTGACTTGAGCGTCGGAGGTTTACCGCCGGGACCTTGCAGGTCTCTGAGCGGTCGGGGAGCAGAGGGAAGCCGGTTCAAGTGCAGGAGCACATCACAGATGAACGGCTTAATCACAATGCGGCAGCAAAAATTCCCAGAAAAGAGTAACAAAATCTGTGTCGAATCCAATTACACAGGTAAGTTCACAGTAAACAATAGCCACTCATTTACATGGAAAAGCATGAATACAAAGTGGATATATACTGATTTCCATTCCTGCTATTTTTTATTTATGCGAAATTAGTATGTATAATCTTCAGGAACCTACAAATTTGCAATATAGTATGTCAAAAAAACTTTAAGAATTATAAAACTGTGACCCAAAATTATTATATTTAATTTGATTAAACCCAAAATATGTTTCATGGTATGTACCATTGCATTGATATATCCCAGAAAATAATAAATATAAATATATTAAAAAAAACTGGTGTGGTGAATTTTGAAACATTACATTATATTATCTGATTAGAAACATATACCATTTTGTATATAATACAAGTAAAAAATTTATGTATGCATTCTTTATATGAAAAGTAAGATGGTTAGAAAAAAAGTTAGGTTTTATATGGATTTTGTGCATACATGGTCATATTTCATGTAAAACTTACAATATAACTAAAATTTCATACACAATATATTATAAGCTTTACTGGATTCAGATAGTCAGATATAGCATTGCAGCAGATAATGGATCCAACAAAAGGAGCAAAAGGGCGAGTCACGAGTGAAGCTAACATATCCAACAAAAAGAGCAAAAGGGCGAGTGAGAATAACATATTCAAAGGTAATAATATAGATCTTGCAATTAAATATATTTAATTCATTTTACATACGAATATTGAATAACATATCAGTTTGCACATGATGTTGGCATAAAAAATGTGTGGAATGCTTCTGTGTTCATGATTTTGTTTGATCATTCTCGGTATTTTGTACAGAAACAAAAAACACAAATATGTTAACACAAACAAAAAATTTCTACTAATGTATATTTGTTTTATATCTTTAAATTTCAATGTATGTGAAAATCTACTGAAGATATGTATAGATTGATTCATCGCTTTTTCTTTCTTTTTTTCTTTTATATACCCACTCACATGTTTGCATTTGACACAGAAAATAAGGATCTTAGACATTTAGTTCCCCTAAATTGCAACAAAATAACAAAACAAATAGTGTTGTCTAAGAAAATCTTAATACTTAGTACCTATGTTTGAGAGAATTTTGTAATATGTTGGTCCATTATATGAATTTTATGTGCGTAACATTAGAAAGTAAAAAATGTGTGTATTCTATTTTTATAAATTGATTATAAATAATCTTGCAATATTGTTTTTTGGACCTTACATATGTAGGTACTATGAATCTCGATTTTCACACTGGATCAATTGTTAGTAAACGAAAAATGATAGTTGGATCGGGCAATTCATCAAATACTTCATCATATGCCCTTCAATGATATTATAAATGGCGTTTTATTTATATTTCATTTATATTTTTGTTTATATATAGGTTAAGATATTTTCACCTTCAATTTTATGATATTTTATTTGTTACTTATAATTTTTTTGTACTATTATTTAAATAAATAGGTCAGCATAAATTTCATGAAAAAACTTGAATAATTTTAATATTCTTGGAGCGGAAAGCATTGTGATAGATACTCACTGGGGATCATGAAGGCGAGAATGTGTTGATTCCTATAATGACTATATAACTTCTTCTGATGTGAGAATTTCTTTCAAGTTCCAAGGTGGTAGTTTCCCATTATGGTTTTATACGCCATGAACATCAACAAGAGTTCTTCTGCAGCTCGGGAATGCCATATTCTTGCCCTTAGAACAAGCTCTTCGAAAGCATTCATTTTCTTAGACTAAAAGATTGTTCCGGATAGGAGACCCGTACCTTATTCTCATTGTTCAAATGAAGAATCTTATCATAATAGGGATCAAGCATACCGAAAGACAATCAAGTCCACTTCCAAGCCATCGAAAGCAGGAAATAGGTCTGTCTTTGTAACCTACATCGTCCCAGGGGATAATGGCAAGGTTGTCTCCATGGAAAAAGTATTTCTTAAGAATTCGTTGTTCAGTCATGGACAGTTATACGTTATTGTCTCTCATGTCATCAACCAAAGTGGTTTATATATTAGTATGTGGTGACGATGACTCGCCACCAAATCAAACCAAAAACCTTGTGTACATAAAAGTGTTCAATAATTTATGAATTTTTTAATTTGTGTCCGGCCCCATTTATAATTTATTACGCCATATGTAACAAGTCCATTAAATTTAATATTCAATATTAAAAAAATTTCAGTAGAATATATCATCCCGTGCATCGCACGGGTCGCAACTAGTTTTTAAAATACAGGAGGAAAACGCGCAGGTTTCGTATAATACAAGGGGGTACTATATATTTTACCCCGCAGATATCCATTTCACAAATGTTCTAGCAAACCCCAATTTCAACAGAATATCAATGACAAATTTCCATTCAACTTTGTCATAAGCTTTTTCCATGTCAAATTTGACCACCATGTACTTAGTCTTCCCTGACCTGTGCCTATTTAGAAAGTGAACCTTGTCTCCCGGGTATGAAAGCTGCTTGGTTAACACTCACACAAGAATTCAAGGCAACTTTTTCAGTCTTAACGTAAGGATTTTGGAGATGATTTTGAATGATACTCCACAAAGGCTTATGGGTCAAAAATGGTTTATGGTTGAGGGATTTAGACATTGAGGAATGAAAGTTATAACAGTGTGCTTCCAGATTTTAAGAAGTTGGCCAAAAGAGAAGAAGCTACCTACAACCTCACACAGGTCATTTTTATCACATCCCAGAAAAATTGAAAGAAATAGGGTGTCATGACATCCTGACCTGGGGCAGTATCAGCTTCCGTGTTGAATAAAGCCTCTTTCATTTCCTCTTCTTCAACTGGTGCCACAAGATTCTGATTCATCTCCTCTGAGATCACTGGTAAAATTAGATTGAGAATTTCATCACTACCTTAAGAGCCTTCAGATTTTAGTAATTTTTCATAGAAAGAGAAAATGCATTTTTCCACTCCCTCCTGAGTTTAAAAAATCTGGCCATTTGTGTCCACGACTCTGCTTATAGCATTGCTATGTCTCCATTGAACAGTTAGAGCATGAAAAAATCTAGAGTTGGAGTCTCCTTCCTTCAGCCACCTTGCTCTAGCCTTTTGTGCCCAAAAGGCTTTTTCTTTTCTTATTTAAGCTATCCAATTCCTTGTGAAGATTCCACCATTTTTCCCAATCCCTGTTACATCCTTCCTCGCTCAATCTTTCTAATGCTTGGGAAATCTCCTGCTTTTCTTTTTCATTTTTCTCTCTAAAGAAACAGCTCCATTTGAGTAAAGCAACCCTGACTTCTTTTATTTTTTCCTTGACTCTGAACATAGGAGTTCCAGATTGAGTATAAACCCATGCCGCTTCACCACCTCTTTAACCTCTGTCATTTGAGCCCATCTCTTGTCAAACAAAAATCGTTTTTTGAGCTTGGTCCCAGATTGAGAGTCCTTCAACACCAGCATTCTATGATTAGAGGAACTTCGAAAACAACTTTCCACCACAGCTCTTGGATTGCAAGCAAACCATTCAAGAGCCCAAAGCACCTATCATTTTTCTCCTCAATAAACTCCTCCCTAGCTCTGTGATTGGACCAAGTAAACTGATAACCCCATAGTGTGAACTCCTACATCCCCATTCTCTCTATAAAATCATTGAATCCCCTAACATTTTGGGTGGTTTTTACTCTTCCTCCTCCTTTCTCAGTCCAATCCCTTATTTCATTCCAATCTCCCCCAGCTATCCAATTGTTGCCCCATTTTTTTTTGGCTCTTTCTAGGACTTGCCACTGAACTTCTCTTTCCTTTTTGTCAGCACTGGCATAGATTAGTATGACCCAAAGAGGAGATCCTCTATTTACCCCATCAAGCTTAACCTCAAAACAGAAAGAATGTTCTATCACCTGCTTTATCATAACATCCTTCTGCCAAAGGAGTAAAATACCTCCACTTTGGCCTTATGGATCTACTGATATCCACCTATCCTTGAAGCCAATCTTATTGCATACCGACTTAACAAAATCTTTATTTTTTTCAAGTTTCTGAAATAAATATAATACTAGGGTGGTGGAATCTAGAAGATTCCTTAATCTGGAAAACTGTAGAGGGTCCGCCCAGACCTATACAATTCCACAGTATCATCTTCATTGATCACTTTGGGCCCACTTCAGGCTTGCCACCTCCACCTTGTTCTGGACTCTATTTTTTCTTCCTAAGTTGATGCTTTTCAATTAGCTCCAATTCATTCTCTTCCCCTGTCTGAAAAGTATCCAAGGTTCTTTTAGATTTGCTGCCACCTGTTAAAGACAAACTGCCGTTTGATTCTCTAGTAATTCTATCCCCTTGTCCAGCAAGTCTTTTCCAAATCTGTGAACATGTTTCTCTTTTTCTTTCCCTTCAGTGATTCGGTTTTGGCTTTCAAAGTTGAATTGCTCCTCAGTTTGGGTTTCCTCAGTATCCATATGAATCTCCCCACTGTGATCCCCTTTGCCAGGTTCTTGTGTGGAAATAAGGATCATACAAAATGCATTGTCTTCAAGAATAGTAGCCAGCTACTTTGAGTGTCCCACAGAATCTGGTAAGATTGTAATTTTAAGACTAGTATCACCTTCCTTTGGTGAGTCACCATTTTCCCTCAAAAGGACAGAGAGGTTCCTACTAGCACTGATTGATTGTTTTTCCCTCTTTCATCGGTAGTCTGGTTAGGAGTCTCTGTGTGAGTAGGTGAGGCATTAGAGTTACTATTTGGACTGCTGAATCCATAGCTTGACCCTCCTCCATGGCTAACATTTGCTTTGATCCACTCCACATATTGGCCTTCTTTCAATTGTCCTTGCTCTATATCCAGTAGCCTGTTCTTGCAAGTTGTTTCTAGGTGGCCTATAATACCAAAGTAGAAACAGACATTGATTAGCTTCTCATATTGAAAGGAAACTAACAATTGTTGGTCATTCAGCTTCATTGGAACAAATCTAGGAAGGGGTTTTTCCACATCCACTACCACCAATAGTTTTAAGTAACTTCCACTTTGATCAGTGACACATTCTTGGTTTGTTTGAAAATCTTCCACAACCAGTTTTCAATAGTATTCAAGCCTACCCCTGAACACAACCAGTTTATAGAAAGATGATTGACTTGTACCCATAATTTTAATTCAACAAATCTAGGGTGGTTTTCAGAGAGCCCTTTTTCCCATTCTCGCAGAATTAGAAATTGGTTTTCAAAAATCCAATTGATGCCCAGAAGAACCTTTTTCTTGTCTTCTATGCTTCCGAATATAAATTGAAAAAAAATCGATTTGAGTTCTCGTACCTCAACTGGGTGTTGAATTTTCCAAATAATTCCCATGGCTCTTTTAATCCCCAATAAGCTTGCCCTTCGATCCCCCACGTTTGCCAAATAGGTTGCGCCCGCATTCTTCGTCACTAGATTTGATATCTTCTGTTTGGAGTTCAATAGGGGTGTTTTCAGATTGGGATAGCTCCATACTTTTAAATCGTTCTTCCAACTCCTCAACCATGATTCCTGCCGAAAGCAAACCCCCCAATTTTCGCCCCAATGAAAAGTTTCTTTCAAACCCAGATTAGTGAATCCACACAAGATAGAAAAATAGATCCCTTAAAGAAAACAAATGATGCAATAGCAAAGAAACCTCCCCAAGAGGAATCTGAATCCCTAGAATATGCGCCCCTCACAAGGGAATTTTTCCCCTCCAATTGGAGGAATTCATCTTTCACTGGTGGAAATATTATTAGTGAAGAAAGATTGACTGCATTTGCCTTATTTAAGTAAAGCCACATATACTCCATGAATTTGTTTAACCAATCAAGCCGATCATAATATGGATTTTTTTTTATCCAAAGTGGTATTTCTTGAAACAACTTTTGGAGGCCTTCGGGAGTTTGCTTGACCAACAACCGAACTTTAGGATTCTTGATGGAAGTTAAGCAGCTGAGTTTAATGAGGCCAGCCCTATAATGGAGATCCTTAGACGCCATGAGCATAATCATGGACCCATCGCCAATCACATCTCCCGCTTCATCTTCCCATTTCCTCGTGATAAAAAAAAGGCGGACCCTCATACTCGGTCAACACCTGCTCATAAAACAGAAGCGGACCTAGAGACTCAGTCGACCCCTGCACATCAAAATGAGTTGGACCCTTGTCATAAAAAATCGGCAAATTATATATTCAGTCGTCCCCTCGTCATCAAAACGAGGCGAACCCTCATATGCTGTCGACCTTTGCTCATTCACACAAGCCCGTGAATAGTCGAGGACGGTCTCGATCGTAGCCATCCAATCCAAGAACTACAACGCATCCAAGCCGCCGGTGAAATCCGAAATGTCGACACGAAAAGACGACTCCTACCGACGATCATCGACTTGATAATCGTCATCCTGAGCTTGATGACATAAAGGACTAACCTCAGAGAAGGTGTCTTCATCGTCACTTTCTCCGACCCACGAGTAAGGCGATCGGGAGCAGGGCGCCCCGCGTGCACCCCGATAGTGACCTCTGAACATCCCACCGCAACGTTCGCCACGGGCATGGTTCAATCGATCGCCATCAAAAGCAGTATTGAAAGTCGGGAATAGGTCCTCTATCCTCGAGGTCAGATTTACCATGTGTCAATCATCCACCTCGTGCCGTTGCAACATCACGTCGATGGCGGCATCACGTCTCTCATCGACATCGTTCCTCTTTGAAGGCATCGTGGATCGTTCCAACTGACGTAGCGAAAACATAAAAAGGGAAGTAAGAGATAAAACTCTCAGGAATATATTCTTCTTTCTTAAAATCTCGACCGATTAAACACAAAGAGAAGAGGTCTCTTAAATAGAACCCAAGAATCCTAACTTTTCTAACAAGTAAAAGATAATTAAATATCTTTCCTACCAAATAGAAATACTAGAATAATTAAATAACTTTCCCAACAAATCTAGGATTAAAATAATAACAGTAAATAAAAGGAATACATAACTAAATTAAATATCCCAAAGATCTTGTTTGTCCTTATCTCCATCAATTTGTATATTGTAACTAGTCTCGGTTTTAAGTTTAATATTATTCTATAGTTCAGGAAACAAGCAGCAGCAGCAACAACAACAACAACAATAAGAATAATAATAATAATAATAGTAGTAGTAATAACACTCCATATTATACAAGTACCCTGTGATAACATTTCCTACCTATACAATATTACAACAAGTGTCAGTTCTTCAATTTCGCAGTCATAAGGCCACATTGGATGTGCAAGAAAATGATGTATCACAATCCACAAACACAAATTATTGCCAGGACAGGACAGCCCTACTTTACAGTAAACAATTGTTCTTACCAAAGCAGGCCCCAGTTTAATATGAACAACACATTTACGATTTAAAAGTGAATGTAATCTCCAGGAAAGTTAAAAAAGCAACAGTTTTCGCCCGACAGAAAGGAGCAATGCCTCCACTCTGACGACACAAGCTGATCAAGGTTTTAACGCTTTGGCTCATTCAAAGTCTTGCCCTCGAAAAATTCACCAAGCATATGTTCAAGATCCTCGGGCGTGTACCGAATGTACTTCTGGGGGTTCTTACCATTCTCAACCAAAGGTCTGTTAAATTTCAAGAGGGAAAAAGGATCATCACATAGTTTTCTCAAGAAATGACACTGCACATTGTTTTCACAGCCAATTATTTGAAGGGGCTTTGAGCACATACCCAAAACGTTTAATAAAAGATCGGTATGCCGGAAGCAAGACCTCAGCAACAGCCAGCCTTAGAGATTCTCGAAGCTCAGTGTCGGGGACTGTCCACTGGGACTGTTTTTGATGAAGCTCTTCAAATTGGACATTAAATGTCTTCAATCTAAGAATATACCAATAAAATTAGTCATTTGGATATAAAATATTTTAATTTTGTTTGGATTTTTTGGTTTGGTATGGTTAATTTTGAAAAAAGTTGTATGGTTAGTTGTTAGTTGAATTTTGAGTTTTTATTAAAATTAAATTTAAAAAAAATTAAAGTTGATTTGATGTAAAAGTAGGAAATAGATGATGTGAAGTGATGGTTAGTTAAAATTATGTGAGTGGATGAATAGTGAATTAAAGTTGATGCAATGTGTAAGAATAATTGAGTGCTATTATTTAATTATACTGATAATAGAGGATAGTGTGGTTGAGGTAAAGTTGAGTTAGAATTGAGTTAAAAAAAAAATGATGGTTAAAAATGATTGGATTTTTCTGGAAAAAATTGTATCCAAGCACCCTTAGAGCTCGAAAAATACTTCATTTTCAATTGTCCATTTTTCCTTTTAATTCCATAAAAAATGGAAGGAAAATTGTTTCCTGGGAAAACCAAAAGGAAGTTCAGCTACCTCTCCCCAAACTGTTTGTTTAGAAATGAAAAGATGGTTTTTCTGTTTTTTCTTTTACGTTAGATCTTCATCAACAATATTTTTTGGATACCTGTCTTTTATAAGTGCTCTGGAAACTCCGCTACTGTTTGCTCCATCAGCACCAACCGAACTACCACCTCCTGATGATGTCAGGCCTTGTACAGAGAGACACTGTAGTATCTGTGCAAAATAAGGCAAATGTTTTACGATTTTTAGATGGATGACTACTTTGTTGTAAACTTTTCTATACTTCCCTACAAAGTGGTTACATCTTTCAGGCCACTAAAAGGATACAATGAGCAGTAACATCTTACAAAACATATGATCAAATATATAACAAAGGCTCCAAGTAAATAGAATCCACTAAAACTCGTGTTTCGGTTTTGTCTTATAATTAGTAGCCTGCCTAACCTGATTTTTAACAACATTGTCTATAAAATGATTTTTTAATTAAAAAAAAAAAGAAAAGAGTATTATCACAAAACGAACCTTTGCCCAAGCAATTCTCTTATACTGGTTTGCATGTTGCTGGACAACTCTCCTATGTCTCTGAACCCAATCATCCCCTAGAAGGTCTTTTGCTTCAGACCTAACCAGTAACAAGGAATGACTTTAACAAGAAGAAGAGGCAGCTAAAGATAAGTACGAATTGCGAGATATATCAAATGTACCTGCGCACAGATCTGACCATGTAATGAATGTTGTTCATAAGAAACAAGTGAGTCAAAGAGGTATCCCTATATTGCTTGGATTTCCCATCCAAATTGGTCTGAAGAGCCTGCATGATTCGCATTGTAACAGCTGCTAGCTGGGAATTCGAATCATCTCCTGTTTCGAATTCTTGGAAAAGTTGCTTCAGTGTTGATTGGTAGCTGGAAAAAATAAACCAAACAATTAAACCAACCCCTTAATCATTTTTGCACTGTATTAATAGATGTGTTAAATGCAAGTGCCAATGAGAAATGAATCATCATGCAAAATATTATCATCACCCAAATCATATATATTTCTCTTGGAGTGTTTAAGGAGCAGAAAATTACTTCACGAGTAAAAAGGATAAATTAGACAATTGGGAAAAGGTTTGGTAATATAACTAAGAGAGCCAAATTAATAGAAAGCAATTTCAAAAAGAAGTATGCACATACAGCAAATCTGACAGTTCCATAGCATCCTACTTTCAAGTTACAACAGGAGGCTCGGTAGTGTAACTAAAAGAAGGTTCAGCTGTTTAATCTGTATAAAGATGAACTTAGCTGCGGCATCTGACTGCACATAGTAACGCGAGGAATATGATAAAAACAGCAGTAAAGTAAAATCTTGGAATAATTGAAACTACATCACGTTGTCAAGATTCATATATTAATTAAGCATTACTCACTCTTCTTTAACAGGTAGACGATGATAAATTTTCAAAATGATTTCTAAAGATATTGCTAGAAGTAATAAAGGCCCTCCATCAATTTCACTATATTGTTTGCTTGTGATGCATAAGAGGATCATCTTATGAATCACCCAAAGTAATAAAATTAAATTTGCCTCAAATATAAATGTGTATATATATACAATTACATGAAATCCATATCCACTTAATATACCATTACTAACTGGATCATCTTATGGCAATTATCGTCGTGTATGGTGCATGTATTCAAATGTGTCACAAGGTCAGCATCCAACTTAAACGGTCAAAACACCTAACAAAAATATTATATGAGTTAACATGCAGACTACCTAAGATTGAGGCACTAAGTTGACTTACTCAAACAAGAATTTGACATAGTTTATCACATAGCTTGTCAGGGGATGAACAGTTCCATCTGCCACTGCAGTTTTAGTAGCATCCTTTTCAACTGCTTCTTCAAAGTCGCCAAAAGTCTCTTGTGCGGTTTGAGCAAGCCTTTTTGTCAATCCCAAGGCAGATTCCCTGATTTCGTTGCAAGCTTTACCTCTAAAAAGTGCTTCTATCTGACAAAATGCAGATTCTAGATTACCCTCACCTCATTAACATTCTTTCAAGTGCAGTATAAGTCAAGCAAAATGAAAAAGACAAATACACGAGTCAAAATGCATGAAGGTAAAAGAATAACCAAAATTAGATGCAAATTAGTACAACATCTACCCTTAGATGTAGTCTTACTGATAAAAAAAAAAAAAATGTAATCTTTTGAGATTACAATTACCCGTCTGACAATTGGCTGTTTTACAATGGTGCAGCCTTAAGAGATAATATTCATAAGACAGATACACAAAACAAGATGTACTTCTAAATTATGTTAAATGTGATAATTTCCCATAGCAAGACTAAATGGCAGGAAATTTTATTCTTATCATTCCAAAGAAAAACATCTAGAAGGGGCATAGAAAAGGACAAGTTCCTGGTTATCAACATAAAAGTTAACCACACAGTAAACAATTCCAAAACTGACTAACCTAATTAGATAGTAAAAGGTGGCCTCAATAGATGCAAAATACAATCCAAAAAGGGAGTACGATGAAGAAAGAGAAAAAATACAGTCGAAGATTGTGTTGAAGAGAAAATTATTGAAAGGATAGCATTGAAATTCAGCAAATTATTTTCTGAACCTACTTGAAGACTTGAATACGTACTTCATCGTTTAAGTCAAGTTCAGGGAAACCAAATAAGAAAAGAAAAAATAAAGTAATAATAATAATAATGATAATAATAATAATAAATCCACCATACAACCATTAATTTCTAAATATAATTTCCCAAAAGAAATTGTCCGAACCTCTGAGTGAAGTTCCCTCATGATTTCATACATATCTAAAAGTACGAATAACTTTTCAGGGGATCGCTTGCTTTTGGCAATTGCATCCCCAAAGCTAAGCAGAACTGCAACACTTCCAGTAGTAACTTCAGCAAAGCATTGATTCATGAGATTATCAAATCCTTCAAAAATTTGATCACAAACTCTACGTTCTCCAGCAAAGAGCAACTTGACCTGTTCAGACATGTTACTACATTAGAATATATAATCGAACTTAAAAAAATTTAAAGGAGCTTTATTAATATGAGAAGTTGAGAACGTACTGCTATTCGCATAAAATGGATCCAATTCCCAATTTTAGCTTCTAAAACTTCCCATTGCATCTTTTGGACATCATCTTTGCTGAGCTTTTCTACTCCCAATTTCCGGAGACTTTCTTCTAAAACTTGAGAGCGGATATCCCTGCAATGTCCAGAGCATATTTTGTGATGCCGATATGGAGAAAAAGGCAAAGAGATAAAAAATAAATAAATAAAAATAAAAAAAATAAAAATATACAAATCTACTACAAAATATTCACAATTCATTTTCATTGCATGCATTGAGGCTGTTTTCTCTATTTCCAACAACTTGGGGAGAGGAAGAACCCAAACATACATAAGAAAACTCCTCCATATAAGACTATATTGAAGAATTCTAGTGCTAGTAGCTAGACATAACATGAACAAGGTTGGAGATAAATGATATGTAGCTTCCTTACCATGGATGAACATCTTGAAACCTATACTTATAATCATTTACTAAGAGTATTCCATGCTCTGAATCATTACAAAGGGAAGATTACTGATAATCAATCTTGAAGCACTGCAGAATACATGATATGCTTGTTCAAGTGTCATTCCCTAGATATAAATTAATACACCCTTCCCCTAAATATAGGATAGTTCACTTTTTTACAGTTTAATACAACATCGATCTTTAGGGATAGTAAAGTTTATAAGCATTTTCCTGATATACTGTTTTGGTTTGTAATTCTAGAATTCGTATGATTCTATTTGCTTAATACCATGCAAGCTGATTAAGGGCAAAAGAGGAACTCAAATATTTTAACTTCTCTATTTTAAGAAACTGGTTCATATTTGTGGGACAACCAAAAAAATAACCAAACCCATCCTTGTGGGACAGAGGGCAGAATAGAATCCTACAACAGCAGAACTTTACAGAATCAGCATGTAAATTAACTGACTCCTAATTTTCTTCCGATTGCTACACCTCGTCTAATACATGGTACTGAAAATCTACATTTTTTTCTATCTCACATGTAAATTTAAGTTGACTAAGACAAACTTCAAAACATGTAGTTATACAGGTCAAACTGCATGATACAAAAACATTAAAAAGCACCACCTTTTTACCACCACCGTTAATTACCTGTATACCCTTTGTAACTGCTGATGATCCCCAGCTTGAACCATTTGTTGCACTAAATCATGCAACAAAGGCAATATTCGAGGTGGGATAAGAGTAGGTGTAATATATACGGAGTTCTCTGAGGCACTATTTTGATTTTCAGAATGATTTGATGATGGAATCTTCCCAGCAGAATGTTCAGGTGATCCTGATGGTCTCATAGAATTGGGGAGGCACTCAAAGAGTCGTTCGGGTTCAACAGGTTTACTGAAAAATGAAAATTATGTTGCAGAGTACATAAAACAAACTAATGAATATTTGGTCTATATATAACAATTAATGTTATAAGACAAACCAGCACAACATACCAATGAACCTGAAAGATACAATAGAAAGGGGTCCATAAAGCAACAAGACCTGGGTCAGGATACAGGAATTGGGCACAACAAGCCCATAAGGCATGGAACTGCCAAAACTGTGTCATGACTAAATGAAATTATGTGAAGTTAAGCTGAATAATATAACTACTCGCAATCACTATAACTGTGCATGGATGTGCTCATTCCAAATTCCAACATACGCTTCAGACAATGGAAAGAACGTGAAACAAGCATATTAGTTTGCTAATACAGATAGTAGAAAACCAAACCTGTATAATGATAACAGTTGCGTAAACTCCTCTTCCAGCTTTGAAATAGCCTTCGCAAGTAGGTGATTTGTGTGGTTGAGAATTCCATCACTACTCTTGAAGCTTTTGTTGTTGCTGAAAAATTTAATATTGTTCCTCAGCTGATCAATTGCTTGAAGATAACTCTCCAGGTCCTCATGAGGTCCTTTAAGTATTTTTGCCTCAGCCTACAGAAAATTGATGATTACAGCATGTCAACAGATATCAGAGGGATATAGTTTTTGAGATGTAAATGAAAGCACTATTTCAGAAGTAATCAGGTTTCACCCAAACATCCCATCCTATATATAAATGCAGAGTTTTTCGAGTCTATTTGTCCATTTCTAGTGCTTCGGAATCCTATGTGGTGCTTCAGAATCTAATGTGTCAAATTCGAATAGTTTAGAGCAATCCATGTAGATTTGGACTTTACCCTTGCCTTTGGGAATTCTAAAATTATAAAACAGTTGGTCAACTTAGATTCTAAAATATATTTTAAAACTTAATAACTATTTTATTTGTTATCAGATTTTCATATATAATAATTAACCGATTCGTCTTTTAATGATTTTTTATTTGGCAACCAAATTGCATATATAAAATAAAAAAATTATATCTATCTTGTATAAATATAAATTAAAGAAAAAAAACTTTCTAAGAAGTATTTGGAAATTAAAATAAAAACTTTTAAATTTATTTTTTTATTATTTTTAAGTACAATTTTTTTAATCAACACCAATGTAATACACGGGTGTTGTACCACTACTAGTAGGTAGGATACATAGAAAGATATTCTTGCACTTCCAAACCTTTGTAAACCAATTGGATTTAAGGTGAAGATTAGATGGAAGTAAAACATACGAGTTAATTACTTCATCTAAGATTGATTTAGATCCTCAAAACTTACTCTAAAGATGGCTTACATGGATTTGGAATCCATCACAAATAGCTTCATTGTCCATTCAACAGTTCCCATAGATTTATTAACTAAAGTTTGAATCCTCAATGAAGCTTTAAAGATCTTCTACGCATTATACTCGTTCATTGGGACTAAATATTGAAAAAAAAATCTTTCGGTTTATAAAACAAATCCTAATAAGAGGGGTGTATTAAATTGAGATTTTTAAGGACTTTTCAAAACTTTTCAAATTTGGTGACTTTTGTGGACTTTGTAAAACTTTCATTACTTTGGTGGACTTTTTGAGACTTTCAGAGAATTCTCATTAGTGACTTTTTAAGAATTTCGTAATGGACTTTTTAGACTTATTGAGACTTTTATATACTTGTAGTTATAATATTATGTTTGAATGAAACATTAATAAACGTAACATAATAACTAATATCAAGAATAAATGAAAAAAAAATGTTTTATATAATGGCATAACGTTCATGTCCTGAGACCACAAGCATATAACATTAACGTATAAATGGTATAAATTAGGTTGTCAGTTATTTTATTGTAATCCCGTAAATTACACTCTTTGATTTATTTTCCTTCTACAAATTGACTAGTATATATATCAATATCAGTGTACATTATACTCTTGAATACAATCGGTTTATTCCATTTTACATGGTATTATTTCTAAATCCCGACCTTTCCTTACACCCCTTATACTTGATGAGTCCATCGGGTGACAGGAATAAGATCTATATTGTTTGTTGCTAGTAACTTGTTGAAGTAAGCATCATGGTATAGCTAAGATATGTTTTTCGAAAGATTTTCTCAAAACTATACAATATTTATTACTCTATTATTTAACTAAATTATAAAACAGACAATCAATCCTTTTTTTGAGATACATTAACATTTGAAATTAATTTAAATTTAGTTTTTTTTATAAGTGACTAAGAAAATTGAATATAAATTCACATTAATATATTTTTTACATTAATTTGATCTACTTGACAAAGTAAATGATATCTTTGAAATTTAAGGCAATTAATAAATGGATAAATGAATGAGATATTTAAATGAGAGAATACTTTAAAATTTGTGTGTGGTCTCAAAAGAATATACATACCAATAATATTTTTTGTGTATACAAGGATACTTACAAAATCACCTTAAAATGGTTTATTCAACTGTTTCATATGTTCGTCTAGTCCAACATTTAATTTATAAAAATAACTTAATATAGTTGTTTAGTCCAACATTTAATTTTAAAACATAACTTTAATATGTTTGTTTCGTCCAACATTTAAAATTAAAACATAATTTTTAATATTACTTACGATGCACGGGATATGCACTAGTTAGGTTCAACAAAATCCCAAGTTAACTTGTGTCTTTTCCTCCCCCAAATGAGGCGACCGAATTCCGACGATGGATAGAGAAGTTTCTTTCCCTTTGTTGTTTCGACTTTTCCCCTTTTTTTCTGTAAAGCCTTTTCCACCTTCATTTTTCTATTGTATGGCCGCTTCGCTTATATTCAATGATGATTGTCGCCGGAGATGTTTCTAGCAGCCCTTTCTTTTCTTTTCTTTTTGATCTACATATCATCTAGGGGGAGGGATCCCATAACAAACTCAAACAAAGCTCCACCAATCAAGACTAACAAAGATTATCTATAAGATAAGCTAGAGCCATCAAATGTCATATAGTCCATAGTTAAAAGTTCATGACAAGCTAAGGTAATTAACACTTCAATTAGACTAAGTAATTAGTATCAATCAAAAGCCATTTTGTCCCCTCTAGAAGTTAGAAAGCATTCGAAAAATAAAACAAGCAAAGAGAACATATACATAAGCAAATAGTGGAGTATTACCTGGCGAGAAAGATCAAACTGCGACAATATGACTTCTGCAGCCTTTAACGTTTTATCAATGTTTTCATGAGCTTTCCGAATAGCATGAGTTCTAATCTACAGAGAGAATGAACACCAATTATAAAACAATAAGAGAGGCCCACATGAACAGCAAGATTTAAGGAGTAAAAATGAAGTTAGAAAGAAAACATCATCATTTAAAGTGATTTGGTAGCCTAGACCTAGAGAAATAATACGAAAAACATTAGTCCATAAAAAATTTGTCATGAGGAATTACATCAATTTGTAGCTATATGAGAGTATTACATAAATGCTTCAAATATAGGTGTAGGCCATGGTGCCGCCTCGTGAACAGTTGGGAAAAACGAAAGAAAATAAATAATACATTACATACTTAAGTCATTGCAAATCATCTTAAAAAATCCCAATTACCCACAACAAGTCATTAGAATGTATAGAAATGACAAAAACACGACATTAAAACATGAGTCAACGAAAAAAAAAGTTATAAACAACCAAGGAGAATAAGAAGAATAAATGCAGAGACAGTTTATCAAGATTCATGCATGGAACAAACTAAGGAGGCTGGATAGATACAAGTTGGTTAAGCCGGTTGATTCTACCACTCGGGGTCATCCACTGCAGCTATCCAATTCATCTTTTGCCAAGGGTCATCATCGTCTTTGCCATCTACTCCTATCCCGTTCATCTACATTAACTAGTAAAAGTTGTTTAGGTCATACATCTATTGACTCTATAAGGGTTGCAAGCTAGGAACACTACTAACAACTGTAATATTTTATTAGCATTTTCCATTCAGGTAGAGTTTTCAATCTTCATTCGGATGTATATATTGTCATTCAAACGTATGTATGGGCCAGCCACTTTTGCTACAAAGGGTGATAATAAATAGTATGTTACTTTCTAATAATGATCATTCTTAATATACATGGATTTACTTCATGAAACATTGTTCCCAGTAGGGTTTATTTCCCATGCATAGTCCACACTCAGGTTTCTACTCTTATTCAAGTTGTTTGTTCTAATTCTGGTGGTGAGGATTTGGGGGATTGTATTTGTTTGGGATTTCAAGTGACATTTAGAGACTTTTTGAGATTTAAGATTTTCAGATTTTGTAGGAATCCTATTAAATCTGAAGTTTGGAAAAGGAACTTGAAGTGAAATTTCGTATATGTTTTTTTCTTCAGAAATTCCAGCAAATCTTAAAAATTTTTAGCAAATCCTCTTTTTTAAAATCCCAAATGAAGAATACCCCAAGACTTAAATCTATAGAAATCACAACTGAATACACCTCCTTTTAATTTTCACTAGGTGAAAAAAATCCTTGGAGGGTAGTACTCTTGCTCAACTCTCATCTCATGGTGTCGATGGCTCGATGCTTTGGTACTGCTAAGAGAAAACACCGCCACTTGCTCGAATCCTTTTTTGATTGCCTATTTTGTTCTTTCTCATTTTTGAGAAGTTGTTTCTATCGTTGTTTATCTTATCAATCTACAACCATCGTCACACTGACTCGCCTCGCGTGGTACTTTTTGCTAGGATCATCTTCGGGTTTTTGGATGTACATGTTGTGGGGAGATAATTCCCAATGGCATTCGCGGTGGCTGGCCAAGGCGTGGCCATTTAATACTATGATTGTCAGATGAACAAAAAAGTGTTTCTAATAAATTAACAAACAGATCAGCATTAGAGAGGCATTGATGGCTCATTGGCTGATGCTATGAAACTTGAAGTAACATAAAGGGGTATATACTGACGAATTTGTATGCAGATTCCTAATTTTAGTGATTTGGTCCTAATATAAAACTGAACGAATACTGGCAACAGATACACAATCGAGCATATATCTTATAAATGAGGTTCTCTAGACAATATAAGCACATAAATGGCATTCCTAATCGGGTTTTTGGATGTACGTGTTGTGGGGAGATAATTCCCAATGGCATTCGCGGTGGCTGGCCAAGGCGTGGCCATTTAATACTATGATTGTCAGATGAACAAAAAAGTGTTTCTAATAAATTAACAAACAGATCAGCATTAGAGAGGCATTGATGGCTCATTGGCTGATGCTATGAAACTTGAAGTAACATAAAGGGGTATATACTGACGAATTTGTATGCAGATTCCTAATTTTAGTGATTTGGTCCTAATATAAAACTGAACGAATACTGGCAACAGATACACAATCGAGCATATATCTTATAAATGAGGTTCTCTAGACAATATAAGCACATAAATCAGAATCAGATCCGACACAATGAATCAGAAAGAAAAAATGAAGGATTTTTTTTAAGATGTTTCAAATCCTAAATCACAAAACTATATAGATGGAAGAAGTAGTAACCTAAAGAAACTCTGATCAGCAGTTTCACTTGTTCTGAAGATGGAAAGCATAGACACAATAAAAATTTATCTTTGGCTTTTTAAATGCCATAGATCAGAAATCTTATCATCCAAAGTGATAATATAACCAAAAAAAGAAAAAGGGAAAAAGAAAAAACTAATTGAAACTTACACCAATTTTCCAATAAAGAAAGTAACCAGAATAGCAGATCAACAAGTCTTGAATGCTTTATTAAAAGAAAACATTATTGGATTCATATAAAAGTTACCACTCTTCCCCAAAACCCAGAAAACATCCAAATGCAGCCAAAGTCAGCAAGAAATTTTTTTCAACAAAAGAGAAAAAAAAAAAGTCGAAATAAAAAGAGAGAAGATCTATACTTGTGTTGGGCGCATGGCGGTTTCAAGAGCTGAGAGGCGGTGGTCAAAGGAGCCTAAAATGGAGACCATATTGTCAGTGATGGACTGGCTCTTCACCAGAGCCTCTCTCATCTGCGCCGCTCTCTCGCTCAGCATATCGATCCCCACCACTCCTCCGCCTCCGCTTCTTCTCGCCGGAATACCCATTGTCTTAATTGACTTGGTTTGAAAGAGAGAGAAAACACACGGAGGGTCGGAGAGAGGGATTGGGGGGCCAGCATGCACTTAAACAGTTATGGTGCTGTAAAATTTAGGGACCCTTGGATCATCTCACTCTAATCCTATGGTTCTAAATTTTATTTTTCATGTATAATTCACTCCTCTTAATTGTTATTTTTTTTAATTCCTTTACGTTCCTCTTTCCCGTCCCCATTGTACCATTCCCTGCAAATACAAGTCATTCTTTGTATGCACAATTAATTAAAAATGCTTCAAGTGCACCTATAGATNAACACTATTTATATAAATATTTGATATGGAATGCCATATCGGGTTGAATAAACGCCATAAATTAGTCAGCTGGAAAGGGCTAAATTGGTTGGTCGAACGGAGCTATAGATCTAGGTGTCCTCAGGTCGATAAGGGCGTTGCAGGTTCAAAAGAGCACTAACATGTTGAACTAGGACCCTTAGATGGCCTGGTTGAAACTCGACCCTAAGGCATGACTGGCCAACAGATCGACCGGGAGAACAACATATAAGCTTAGCACAGGCAGCACTCTGTCTCTAAGTGATTTGGGTCAATCGCACGATTAGAGCATCTAATAAGGCAGACTAATTGATAAGAATGAATATTATTAAGATAAAAAACCACACGTGGATAGGACCACATGGTCTAACTCAATTGGGCAGTTCGGGCAATCTGGGCAGCTCATTTGAGCAGTCTTGAACAACAATGTAACACACCCCTATTTAAGGGAGTGATATATGCCCATTCCGACATTACATTCAATACATACTCTACATACATGTTTTACATATACTACTGTTCACCGTCTTCATTTGTGACTGACTTGATTGTCGAACGTTGATAACCCTTCCCGTCCATTTTGCAGGTCCACTGAAAGGTCAGAAGCATGTCCGGTCGTATAAGACGTCCAGAGGTTGATTACACTCCATTTGGTGCTGTCCCCAGTCCATTTTGCAAGTCCACTGAAAGGTCAGAAGCATGTCCAGTCGTATAAGACGTCTAGAGGTTGATTACACTCCATTTGGCGCTGTCTGTGGGACTTCGTTTGAAAAGCCTTCTGAGAGATCCAACCATGGCAAGCGACATTCCCAGAAAAAACATAGAGCACACTTTCGATGATGTGTGGACCACCACACACTTGTGCAGAGTAGCCCCACCCTCGGGCTTCTTTAGACCATGTTAGACCCCGATGACCCCGATGCTTCATTTCATGGGCGTAGGGAGCTAATCGATGGTCCCTGTTGCAGCAGCAGGACGAGCAACCCGGTGGAAGTTAAATCAATGCAGGAGACCGTGGTTCCACCGCAGACACAACCAAATCTAGTTGTCGTCTTGTCGATGGGGCCACCAAGGAGCACTGTGGAGCCAACTGGTCAACAGCTCGTCACAATGATAAAGGAGGAGCTGAGCAAAATGATTGCCAATGTAGTGGTGGTCGGGTGTGTTCAACAGCAGCAGATGTCCAACGCGGTTACTATTATCGCGACCACGAAGAAAGACACGGAGGTCGAGCAGTCAAGCAACTTTGGTGGAGGAGCGGATTGTGATCTCATGGTGGAGAGAATGGTCGAACAATCGAAGGAGTTGCAGGCCAAGGTGGAAGAAAAAAAGTGTGGGAGAGCTCGAGGTCACCCATTCGAGCAACGGATTCTGGATGCGGACCTGCCGAATGGTTTCCGAGATCTTAGTATCACTTATGACGAGTCTACAGACCCAACTTGACACTTACGGTCCTTTGAGAATATGATTGTTTCGCATGGATACACGGACACAATGAGTTGTCGAGCATTTCTAGCGACCTTACTGGGGGAGCCCAATATTGGTTCCACCAACTCACTCCGGGATCGATCAGGGACATTGAGGAGTTTGCAAACATGTTCCTCAATCAGTTTTCCAGCGTGAGGTTGCATGAGAAAACCTACCTTAATGGCTATGCAGTGATAGAGTGACGATACTCTAAGGAGCTTTGTTGGCCATTATACTCAGGCATGCTTGGAGATTCCTTCGGCCTCAGAGGAGGTCAAGGCTCAGGGATTGATGAGGGGTCTGCGAGTTAGTCCGTGTAAAAGCTCGTTGGCTAAGAAGTTAGTGTGACCTACATCGAGGTCTTGACTAGGCGTAACAAATACATCAATATAGAGGAGGCATAGGTCGAGTTCGCCAAACTGGAGAAATTGTCTCCACCGGAGACTAAGAAGAAAAATAATGGTTCCCCGGAGAAAGAAAGAGAAGATGGTAGGAGAAAGGACTGGTGGAAAGGTAGACTTGTCCGTGATAGGCAGATATATGACAAGTATACCCGCTTGAGGTCACACCTGGAAGAGGTGTTGGAGACCATTGAGAAGAGGTTGGAAGGAAACATGGTGACCTGACCAAGGTCAAGGAAGGAGAGCCCCATGCAACTTAAGTCTGATTTACACTGCAGGTTCCATAAAGATTACCACCACTCTACCAACAATAGTTGTCATGTCAAGGATGAGATTGAAAGGTTGATCCGAGTTGGTCACCTCAAGGAGTTTGTGTACAAAGATAGGGTGCGGAAAGAAGGATAAGAGAGGACGAGGATCAAGGAAAAATGCGCAAAGATAGGGATGATCATGAGGTATAAGACGATGAGACCCTACCAAATAGGGGTATAATTCATATAATTTCGAGTGGTCCTATGGATGGGGACTCAAACAATACCAGGAAGCAGCATGGTCGAGCTGCAAAGAGAACGAAGGAGGAGGTCAGCATTATAGAAAGGGCACTTGTGATTAGCTTTACGGTCGAAGACATCAAAGGCCTTCACGTGCTCCATAATGATGCTCTGGTGATCTCAGCAAAGGTCGCATGCTACGATGTGGTGGATAATTATCGATACCAGAAGTTCAGTGGATGTCATGTTTTATGATTGCTTTAAGCATGTGAATCTCGACGTCGAGCTGAAGGAGGTGACCACTGTTGGTATATGTGTCCTAGAGACAATCTTTTTGAGGACATATATACAGGATCACAGTAATAATTATATTGGATTATAATTATGGTCTTGCAATTAATTAAATAATTGTTTGATTATTTGCAATTTATTAATTAATTGCTCCTTGAGTTGATACTGTCATTAACAGAGTGAGATGTTAATAGATAAAGTATAACTCTAAAATCGCCTAAATCGATGATCATTAAGAAAGGGATATTAATGATACGCGATAGATTGACATGTGGTCTGCATCACATTCTTGGAGAATATAGTATGTCTCACTGCTATGAATAATTGTTATTCGTGATGGACACATGGATACTTTGGAGAGTATTGGCATACCCTACCGAGAAACCATTTGTTTATGTGTCTATGGGAGTATCGGTGTGTGGAATGGTGTAATAGTCCTTTGACTTGAGGTCAATACGCAATTCATGTATAGAGTGATTTACTTAGACCTAGTCCAAAGCTTACGCCCTTATGGGTAGATACGGGCTTGTGTTGGGTAGATCATGATATACATGGAATTGGTAGTTGAGCCAAGATAGGATTCATTCCTCGAATATAGTTTCGAGAGAACACTCGTTTTCTCTATACTGGGTTGATAAAGTCATTGGCCAATGCACGTGATTATATTTGAAATGGTGTTCAAATATAATTGATAAAATCAACCAGTGAGATGAGATAAAATGATTAAGCTGTTTGGATAGACACACGTTCAAATCCTAAGCTTAATCGAGTGGTTCGTGAATGAAGGGACCGTATCATTATTGAATTCTACACCAAAGGTTTGTTTGCTTGTCCATGTAAACGTACTTCATATTTTGAGTTCGTCCTTCGACGCAGTCTAGGAGTTTCGTAAGGATCATAAATTAGATTTATGTCAATATATGAAGGCCTATAGGGTCACACAATATGCAATCAGTTTTTCGACTAAGAGTGAATCGAGAGTGTTAAATATTCGATTAGATTGGAATATTTATTTATGAGTAATGAGATTATTTTCTATTTGATAGAAAATATTTAATTAAATTAAATTAGATTTATACTTAATTAGTAATGAGATAATTTTCTATTTGATGGAAAATATTTAATTAAGTTAAATTAGATTTATATTTAATTAAAATATTAATTGGATTAGATCTAATTACCTATTGGGCTGTAGGGTATCCTAAGGCCCATATAATTAGGTTTTGACCTAATTATAAATATCTGATTATCTCTTCATAATCAATTATCGTTGGATCGATAAGAGAGATCCCAAAACATTTGAGAGATCAACAAAAGACAGAACACTCTCTAGCTTTCCGGATCGAGGATTCCTAGCTTCTTCACCGGAAGGGATTCATTGGCGTTAAATCGTGCATCGGGAAACTGGATTGCGTGGATACCATAGTCGAGGACAAACGACGAATAACTGTAAGTTTTCGTGTATCATTCACGCGATCTAGGATCATATCGAATAGCTATAGTCGGATCTTCGTTGTTGGTAAGAAAATTTAAAATTCCGCTGCGCGTGCGATTGATTCGTACGTCTAAAATCCAACAGTGGTATCAGAGCCTCGAGTCGGTGTTCCTAGCTATTCGATTTTAAATTAGATTTATATGGATCAAAATATGTGTTAAGATAATTAATTTGGAATTGATCTTCATTAAGATTTTGGTTGCTGCGCGTTTGCTCGAATGAATATGTAGTTCAAGATGCAGATTTTAATTAGATTACAATCTGTTAATTATATTTTAATTGTTTTAATGATAATTAAAGTATAATTAAGATGTGAATTTGGAATACTTGTTCGTAATTTTGTTTTGTTGGAACGAACCTGCGCTGGGATCTGGGATTTTGAATCCCTTCTCAATAATCGCCCGTCTCTCATCTCCCAACCTCGCCGTCCCTCCGCTGCCGGCGATTGTCGTCGGGCTAGTCGCCGGAAAACGCGCGGCCAAGGGCCACTGTCGCTGGGCGACTGAAAATTAAAAAAAAAAAAAAACTTTTGGGGATCTGACCCGTCCGCAGCTTGTGCGGCCTAGGGCCGCCGCCATCTCGCTCGGCTGTTGCCGCTTGTGCTCGCCGGCTTGCTCTCGTCCTCGTCGGTTGCTTGAAAACTGAAAACCGAGCTTCGAGCTCGTGTTAGCCATTAATGGCGGACGCACTTAAAAAAAAAAGGAAAAGGGGAGGAACCGGCGAGTGGACGCCGGCCTGGGGCTGAGAGTTCTTTCCGGACGACGTGCGACGCGGAGGGTGACGATGGGCGGCGACGGGAAGGGCCGAAATAGGGTTTGGTGTTGCAGGGCTTAATTTCGAGAATTTGACATTGTTTAGGGGTCAATTGGCAATTTCTGGAATTTTTGTTTCTTTCAATTTGATCCCTGGGGTCAATGTGAAAATTCGAAACTGGCCTGGGGTCAATTCGTAATTTCAGAACTGTCATTTAATTGCAATTTGACCCTGTGGCAAATCTGTAATTTCTGAAAGTTGTTGAGGCCTGTTTGGTTTTTGCAAAATTCAGATTTTTGAAAAAAAACTTAAATAATAGTTATTTTTGCTTGTTTCACTAAAAAAAAAAAAAAATGCCTAAAATTGAAATTTATCCTTGGGGTATATTTCAAATTAAATCTACTGTCAAATGATTCTTAAATATTTTTGAAATATTTAATGAACGAAATAAAGCTTCGAGCTTGTTTCAAAATTTTAGAAATTTTGATAAACATTTTAGCACATTATTTTGATCCATAAATTTGCTTGACTTATGTATTTTGAATACATCATTGCTATTATGTGTGTTAAGAACCACATAAATGCATGAGTAATTAGATTACTTATATTTTGAATATATATATATGGGTAATTAGATTACTTGTATGTATTTTGAACACATACATGAGTAATTAGATTATTTACTTGTATATATTTGAAATACTGTTATTATTTATTTGTTTGGAATATTATAAATGCATGATAATTGGATTATTTGCTCTTATTTGTCTAACTGAAATAAATTAAATAGTTTATTTATTTTAGTTAGCGTCCGCGATTATATAGTCTGGGTAGGTGGCGCCCAGTATTTGTCGGACCGCGTGATATACTGTCTGGGTAGGCGGCGCCCAGTATTTGTCGGACCGCGTTATATTATGCTCGGGTAGGCGGCGCCCGATATGTGTTATTTGTTGGATCTTGTTTGAATATTGGATACTTAATACCCCGTTAAATGTTCCCCTAATAAAATATAAGTTTCATCTTGGATGCATGACGTCACCCATCACAATTGAATGAGTGCAAAAACCTCTTCGTCCAAAAGTATTTACACCCTAGTGTTTGCTTAGGTCTACGAGGCTCAGACTCATTCATAGATACATACGTTTGTGATCGTGTGATGGTTTTGACTTACTTAGCTAATTCTTGTCGCCCTAGCGTCGGAATGATCTAAGGACGTCGATCAAATTAGATTTGATCACCCAAGAGTTGTAATTGTTTACAATTGGTTTAGAGACCTACCACTACATACATTATAGTGATCAGCCCTAGCTGGGACTATAATGGGATGGATGTGGATCTTGGCTCACTATGACTATATTTGATATTAGTCCGTACTCTTCTGAAGGGGTCGTAGAGTATGTAAAAATAGTGGGAGCTAAATTAATTAAAAGTCCTGTTAATTTAGTTAACAAATGTGATCAAGATGTTTTATATTCCTGTTCTATATATTTCTCTCGGTTGATTAGAATTTTGGATTTATCATTGAAATGTCTGATGGAAATGAATAAGTTGGCTGGACCGAATCATCTGGATTGACTGCACTTTTGTGGTTGTTGTTGTGGTAAAAACGAGTTGAATGTGTTCGACACAATGGTGTCCATCATGCCTAATAAGACCTTTTTGGGGTACTATGCGTTTGACCATGATACCCATAAGAAGTATTAGGATGATAAAATTTCAGTGTAATATGTCATATTGTTCTCTACGTCAACTAGGTTGAAGGGACAATGTGATGGGATGAATTCCAATGAATGTGAGAGCATTTAAACAGAGTTTATGACCCTCAGTCTCAAACCTTGGAGTTTGAACTGTTGGGAAATCTCTTCAAATGCAGACTACATGATGGGATAAAGTCTTTGTGTATGTCGTGGAGATGATTTGACTGATTGGGAGTCTGACTTCGTTTGAATGAAGCTCCCTGATCACGTCGCTGTGAATATCATGTTGCAGTCGCTCTAGTTTCATATTATAACTTCATTGTGAATTTTTATATGAAATGATACGAGGACAACGATGCCTTAATTGCACAACATGATCAAGACTTACAATCCGTTCACTCTTAGAAAAGGTTGTACTCATGACGAGTGCTTCTGCTAAATCTTACCAAGGGTAAGAGTAAGTAGAAAAGAGGTTGAAATTGTTTCTAGACCTGCAACCTAGAAGCCTAAGGAAATGATGAACAAAAGCTGAAATTGTTCAATGATATATGTATTTTCTGCAAAGAAAATGACATTGGAAGAGAGGTTGTATGTGTTTCAAGGCACAGGGTGTTGCGAACACTGCATAGAATTTATTTGCTTAAACAAAAGTTTAAAGTAATACGAAAATCTCTATTTTCTTATGGCATTGTTGATTTGGTCATATTAATGAGACATTATTATCAAAGTTAAGTATATTAGATTACTTAACACCGTGTGACTTTGAGTAACATGGAATTTGTGTATTTTTGTCTTAAATGAAATGATGACCAATAAGTCATTTTCTTGGAAAAGGGACAAAAGCCAAAGAATGTTTGAGTTGGTCTACATTGATGTATGTGGACCTTTTAAGACTCAAGTTAGAAGAGATTTTTCGTACTCCATCATCTTACTAATGATTTTAAAGGTTAAGTTATGTGTGTCTTAAGGACCACAAATCGAAGCCTTAGAAAATTCAAGAAGTATAAGTTTGGAGTAGAGAAACAACATGACTAAAGTATCTTTTCGATTTGATCGAGGAGAAGAATACTTGAGTATGAAGTTTCTTTATTACTTGAAATTTCATGGAGTCCAAATTGTAATGGGTACCTCCTAAGACTCATTTGATGAAGTCTTCGAAAGGAGCAATCAAACCTTATTAGATATGGTTAAATCCATATTAAGTTTCACTACTCTTCCACATATCATTGATGTTATGCCTAATTGAACTCGATTTATATTTTGAATAGAGTCCATTGAGATCAGTTGTAAAGACGTCATATGAATCATGGCGTGGCAAGAGGCCTTGTCTTCAACATATGTGAACCTGGGGTTTGTCTAGCATATGTGAAGAAACTTTTAACTGATAAATTGGAATATAAAAGTGAAGAATGTTATTTTGAAGACTATCCAAAGAAACACGAAAATACTAATTCTATTTTCCTAGGGAACATAGAGTAATTGTCTTTAGGTAGACGATGTTTCTAGGAGAATATTATTTCTTCAAAGAACAAGGTCGTGTTGTGATAGAACTTGAAAAGTTCAAGAAACTCAAAATAACATTGAGGTTCGAGAATTGTTGTTTGGTATTAAGAAAGATTTAGAGGGAGGTATTGGTGATTCCCTGATAGAATCTTGTCATTTGATGGACAACTTCTAGCTAGTGGGAGTAATATGGGTGAAACTGCAGAAGTGTAGCACACTCATATACAACCAATACCTAATGGTTTGGATGGCTTTTATTCTCAAAAAACGCATGAAAATGTGATTTTGAGAACCCTCAGATCATTGAACATATCAACATACAAGAACTTCTTCACGATCAAAATATACAACCACAAACGCAAAATATTGAACCCCGTAGGTCGACTAGAACTCGTCGTGAACTAATTAGATTGTATCTCCTCTTGGAGGATCACGACGACATAGGGATTCCTAACAAGGATGATCTTAGGACCTACACTGAGTTTATGTAAGACATGGACTCAGGGAGGTGGCTTGCCATAAAATCATAAATGGACTCGATGTACACGAATCAAGTTTAGAATTTGGTTGGTTTGCCAATTGGGTTTGACCTATTAGATACAATAAGTTTTCAAAAGGAACACTTATGTAAGTGGCGAAGTACAAACCTACAAGGCTAGGTTGGTGGCTAAAGGTTATGGTCAACGTGAAGACGTTAACTGTAATACCCTTTCACCTATTGACAAAATTAAGTCCATTTAAAATTTTACTTGTAGTAGTTGCATACTATGATTATGATATTTGATAGATGGATGTTAAAATCATTTTCCTTGATGGGAAATTGGAGGATGTATATATGATACAACCTGAAGGTTTTATATCCAAGTCAAAGTCAAAATTAGTATGCGAGTTACAAAGGTCCAATTGTGGACTTAAGCAAGCCTCTGGGAGCTGAAATGTCTGTTTCTACAAAGTTACATAATTGTTTGGCTTTGTGAGAAGTAAGAAGGATCTATGCGTTTATAGTAAACGTAATGAGGATAATATTATTTTTATCATATATGTATGTGACATATTGATAAGGAAATGATGTTCCTCACCTGCAGTCCATGAAAGATTAATTATCAAGTACCTTCATTGTGAAGGATTTGGGTGAAACCTGCTATACTCTTGAAATTAGGATCTATCGACCTAATAGAGTGTTAGAGTTTTCACGGTCCACGTGTGTAGTCAAGGTACTGAAGTGTTTCTCCATGGAAAATTCTAACAAAAGGAATATTCCAATGGTCATGACATCAAGTTGGCAAAGAAAGATTGTCTTTCTGTTGATGCCAAACTTGGTCGCATGAAGAAGATCCCATATGCTTATGCAATGGAGTCTATCATGCGTGTTATGACATGTACGAGATCTATATGGATTATGCACTTAGTATCACTTGTTGATTCCAATAAAATCCTGGGGAGATATATTGGAAGACTATTATTTAGTACATTAGATGGACTAAAAGGTATATTTATTCTATGGTGGGAATAATGATTTAATAGTTACATTCATTTCAATGATGTGGGAGTAAGCTGGAATAGTTCGAGCAATAAACCACTGTGAATTCAACCGCAAAGGCCAAGTACATTGTTACATTAAAGGCCTATGGAGGCTATTTGGATACATGAGTTCTTAAATGAACTAGGGGTAGTTCCAAGTGCCATTTATCTAATATCTACATATTATGATAAAACGGTGTGATTGCACGGGCAAAGGAACCAAGATCCAACAACAAAATAAACATGTACAAATGCGCTATCATTTATTTAGAGATAATTGATAGATGAGAAATAAGTTAGAACGTGTTCAAACTGAACATTACTTGAATGGTTCGTTCACCAAACCATTGTGCATGGTTGAGCACAATAGTCATTTTAAGAAAATGTGTATTAGATACATTGGTGATTGCCTCTAGTTCAAGTGGGAGATTGTTGGTATATGTGTCCTAGAGACAATCATTTTAAGGACATATATACATGATCACATTAATAATTATATTGGATTATAATTATGGTATTGCAATTAATTAAATAATTGTTTGATTGTTTGCAATTTATTAATTAATTGCTCCCTTGAGTTAATACTGTCATTAGCAGAGTGAGATGTTAATTGATGAAGTATAACTCTCAAATCGCCTCAATCGATGATCATTAAGAAAGGGATATTAATGATACGCGATAGATTGACATGTGGTCTGCATCACATTCTTCGAGAATATAGTATGTCTCACTGCTATGAATAATTGTTATTCGTGATGGACACATGGATACTTTGGAGAGTATTGGCATACCCTACCGATAAACCATTTGTTTATGTGTCTATGGGAGTATCGGTGTGTGGAATGGTGTAATAGTCCTTTGACTTGAGGTCAATACGCAATTCATGTATAGAGTGATTTACTTAGACCTAGTCCAACGCTTACGCCCTTATGGGTAGATACGGGCTTGTGTTGGGTAGATCACGATATACATGGAATTGGTAGTTGAGCCAAGATAGGATTCATTCCTCGAATATAGTTTCGAGAGAACACTCGTTTTCTCTATACTGGGTTGATAAAGTCATTGGCCAATGCACGTGATTATATTTGAAATGGTGTTCAAATATAATTGATAAAATCAACCAGTGAGATGAGATAAAATGATTAAGCTGTTTGGATAGACACACGTTCAAATCCTAAGCTTAATCGAGTGGTTCGTGAATGAAGGGACCGTATCATTATTGAATTCTACACCAAAGGTTTGTTTGCTTGTCCATGTAAACGTACTTCATATTTTGAGTTCGTCCTTCGACGCAGTCTAGGAGTTTCGTAAGGATCATAAATTAGATTTATGTCAATATATGAAGGCCTATAGGGTCACACAATATGCAATCAGTTTTTCGACTAAGAGTGAATCGAGAGTGTTAAATATTCGATTAGATTGGAATATTTATTTATGAGTAATGAGATTATTTTCTATTTGATAGAAAATATTTAATTAAATTAAATTAGATTTATACTTAATTAGTAATGAGATAATTTTCTATTTGATGGAAAATATTTAATTAAGTTAAATTAGATTTATATTTAATTAAAATATTAATTGGATTAGATCTAATTACCTATTGGGCTGTAGGGTATCCTAAGGCCCATATAATTAGGTTTTGACCTAATTATAAATATCTGATTATCTCTTCATAATCAATTATCGTTGGATCGATAAGAGAGATCCCAAAACATTTGAGAGATCAACAAAAGACAGAACACTCTCTAGCTTTCCGGATCGAGGATTCCTAGCTTCTTCACCGGAAGGGATTCATTGGCGTTAAATCGTGCATCGGGAAACTGGATTGCGTGGATACCATAGTCGAGGACAAACGACGAATAACTGTAAGTTTTCGTGTATCATTCACGCGATCTAGGATCATATCGAATAGCTATAGCCGGATCTTCGTTGTTGGTAAGAAAATTTAAAATTCCGCTGCGCGTGCGATTGATTCGTACGTCTAAAATCCAACAACCACATCCCTGTACGAATTTAATGGAGGGGAGGTTGTCCCATAGGTGAGATCACTCTACCAGTCGCTGGTCAGGGATGATCACGCTCGCGGATCGGGCTCGGTCACGGTGGCATACGGCAGGCGGCACTCGGCGGTGTCAGGGCTCGGGAGTCTTGGTTTACCTCTGGACTTTTATTATATGACCTTACACTCTTTGTTTGTTTTTGTGGCTAACTCACAAGATATACAACTTATGAATTCCATCATAATAGATGAGTATATTTATTAGCTATAATACGGTCGCTAAGGCGGTTCTAAATATGGGTTTACCAAATTTGGGCCCAACTGTGGTCCAAGCCCACTACACTCATATTTGAACGATTCTTCAATCCATTAAAGAAGTACCGCCGATCTCTCCATTTTCCCCCAAATTACAATTTGAGGCTCTGATAATAATTATTCGTTTTGTCTCCCTTTGTTGAAGATAAAATATATGTCAATTAATTCATTACTGATAATATAATTAATGAACTTCTTGTGCATGGACTAGTACCATTGAATGCTTTATTATTATGTCAGAACTTAATCCATATGCAGGGTTTAACATAATAATCCTTTTTGAGATCATCTCGAGGACATCGTCAGACTATCACACACGGTGATCGTAAATTATCGAACAACACATCATACACACAACATCACTACCCAAAACACATCAGACTATAGACTTAGCTGGATGAGTCTCACTTTTAAATGAATCAAAGTAGTGACTACTGTATGCACGTGTCTGTTTATATCTATGGGTTAAGAGTATGCAGTAATTAACTGAGACCTAGTTTGTTTACCAATCCGTGCAAAACAAATTTATCCTCTCTGGGATCTGTTCGATGAACACAGTCCTCTAGTGTAACCAATTAGCCAAAATAAATTGTACAGTTTGTTAGTGTATATACTGAAAGCTTTGTTTTGGATGTTATTTACAGTATTTATTTCTGTTAAATGAGAATCATGTTTGATTAAATAAGTTATATGTTCTGTTGTTTTGCACTTAGATAAATAGCTCATCACGAATGGATAGAAGATCATTTATCAGTAACTTGCGAAACATAAATAATTGATTCACAATCTAGATGGATAATGAACAAGCTATCGTGACGGTTGTAGTGTCAATGGTACAGTCGGTCTTGACTGATTAGTTGCACTAGTACATTTATGTATTGAACGGATCCCAAAGAGGAGCAGTTCATTTTATACTGATCATCGTAAATGAACTAGGCCTCAGCTAATTAATGTGCTCTCTTACCCGTAAGATATAAACAGGCACATGTACGTAGTAGTTACTACTTTGATTCATCACTGTGAGGTTCATTAAGTCTGGCTCGATAACTGATTGAGTTGGGTAGTGATGCTTCTTACATGGTGTGTTATTATAATATTTACGGTCACCATGTGCGTCAGTTTGATGATGTCCCCGAAGTGAGCTCATGAAGGATTATTATGTTAAACTCTACAGGTGGATTAAGTTCCGACATATAATAATGTTTCGAGTGGTGCTAGCTTAGACACAAGATATTAATTAATTTTATAGTAATAAAATTAATTAATTGACATTATATCTTAAACTTTGAGAGGTAATTTGGGTAATTATAATGAGAGCTCAAATCGTAATTTGAGAGTTAAGTTAGAAGTTTCAATAATACTACTTTGGTGGAATGACTGTATTATTTATATATGAGGTAAGTGGGCTTGGTCTACAGTTGGCCCATATATAGGGAGCTCATATTTAACACCTCCTTAGGGTCCCTATAGTAGCCTATAAATACACACCCTCTCTTATTATTTGGAAGACACAACATACACAAGAGTCCTAGTGCATTAAGGGAGATCTAGATTCTCCTTCGGGAGTTGTTGACAATCGAAATCGGTCAACGGTTAATTTTATGTTAGGTATGAGCATATATGAGAATAAGAGGTAATGAAAGTAGAGTTTACAAAGGGAATCGATTCTTATTACTTAATCACGAGGTCGGCCTCTATTGTCAAGGTCGGCTCTTTTCTACACTTGGGATTATTACGAATATTGTTTACACTGTTCACAGAATAAATGCAGAGAGAGAGAGAGAGAGAGAGAGAGAGAGAGAGAGTTGGTAAGCATTCAACAACCCTTAATAAATGAGGGTAATCATTTATTTATAGTAACCCTAATCTGTTACTATTCATGTATTGTTCATCCTGTCGTTTCTCACAGTAATTCAAAGTGACAGGCCGGTGCCACTCTGACAAGCATTAAATGAGGTCTGAGGTTTCTTCAATGATTACCTGTCAGGCATTAAATGCACATGTGTGGGGCATTTAATGCTGGCAGGCCACCCTACCGGTCTAAATGCTCTAGGGTAGCAGACTAGGGCGATGCATCCCATCAGCAATCATCACATGACAAGTGGCAATATTATATAATTTTTAGGTCCTGGATGCCTAGGTAGACCGGTCTTGTTGACTCTTCAGGTATCATTTGGTCTTTGGGGTCCCCCTCTTCTGCCTCGGTGTTTGTGCAGGTCGACATCGTCTTCTGGGCACCTGGAGTGCCGTCTTGAGAAATTGTCCCACGCACAATCTTCAACAACTTTATCATTTGCCCAGCCCGACTTCTCTGCAATCCGAGTGTCGGCCTGGTCTCCACTGGGGTTATCCTTGTCCGGTTTACTTATTCTCAACCAGTGGGTCCCGCATGGCTCAACTCGATATCAACATACAGGCCCCCGAGCTCGGATGGGAGGTCCTCAACATTCCTTCTGAGGTCGTCTCTTCACGTTCCACTTCGAGTTGGGTGGTTAGGCCATCTTCCGTAGAGCGCGTGGGCCGGATCTGCACCCACAGTTCGTGCATTAATGACGCCAGCCAAAGGGACGGGCATTTAATGCGGGACATACCAAACACTTTACTGTCGGTTCTGAAAAGTCGCACCGTTTCAATGGTTGCCCACGTGGCATACACGTGACCACTCCCTGGCCATGCAGTTTAAATGTTGTAACCACCTGATTCAAACAGTTACATCTTTTTGAATTTTGAATTTCGAACGTCTGAACACGTGTCACATTTCGATTGGCCGTTTTCATCTATACATATGGCACTCTTAGAAATTTTCAAATTTTTTCTACTTCCTGCAACTTTGAGCGAACAAATCTTCAAAGCAAAGAATTTCTCCGAGCGATCTATAGATCTTTTTCGGCATCCTTTTTTCCGGTAATTTGTTTTCTCTGTTTCATTTTTCCCTATTTTATTTTTCGACCATGTCTTCTTCGAAATCTGGGACTCTCGGCTCCTCCAACGGCAATATGGATTCCTCCTCCGACGTGGCGGTGGCCGGAACCAGCAAGATGGTAGTTTACTCCTCTACCGCGGCGTGACTGTGTTGCTTCAGACAACCCCACTTTCAGCGGTGAGGATGACTTCGTCAGCGATGGAGATCGCCTCTGATCGCGACGAGGGGGGAGAGATTCCAAAATCTCCCTTACGCGAGATAGGCGGCCTTGATATGAACCAGACCGCCGAGGTTAACGATGAAGATGAGGTCAACATTGACTTCCTCGATGATTCTGAGGTCGACGCAGACCTCATTGACGAGACACTTCAGGGCGACACCCGGGGCCAGGAGAGAGTTCCAATGGGGTGCGGTGATGAGGAGACCGATGCGTAAATTAAGGCCATGACCGTTGTTCCCCTGGGTTGCTGGTGCCGACTTCTACGAGTCTGGCCGAATTTTAGTGACCAGAGAGCCTTCATTACCCTGTTGGTTCTGAAGGATGTCGACCTTGTGCAGTTGAGGGGCAAGGCCAGCTTCAAGCCTGGGGTTAGAATTTTCGCCTCCTACCCCGGTGAGCATATTCACTGCCCACCGACGGGCTGCATTGGAGTTTATCACCAGAGCATTCTTATGGGTATCCGATTCCCTCTGTCCGGCGCTTTAAACGACATTCTTTTCGAGATCGGCATCGACATCAGTCAACTGGTGCCCACTGTTTTTGCGAGGCTGATCACTCTGATTGTCATGTTTCGGAGGCAAGGCTGGTCGGATCCCACTGGCGATGTAGTGAAGGCCTTATTTTCCTTCAAAAAGTCTGGGGATTCTGGCAACTATTACAGCTCAACGTTCTCGGATGTCGACAAGACTCTGGTCGCCGAACTGCCTAAGAATCTACACGGCTACATGTCTGAATGGTTTTGGGTTGGCGACAAGTGGCGGATGGAGGACGCCTCTTAACACGCCTCTATTGATCTCACGACAGGGACGAGTAAGTCTTTCAATTTTTCCTTTCACTGATTTTGTGCTTATCTTGTGCTAACAGGTCAGTGTTTCCATTTTCAATCCAGAATCTGAGCTTGGAAATCAGCGAGGAACTTGCTGAGAAGGTCGGCACTCTACTTAAATTGTACCTTGCCAAGCGGAGTTAAAAAAAACTAGTGAACGAAGAGAGCCTGCTCGACTTCGGCCTGTGTTCCGAGCTCGACAACAAGTCATTTGTCCTAGGTACCGTCTTCGACCTGCCTTGTTGTCCTTACATTATCCCCCACTTTGTTGTCATAATTTCGTTTTGCCTTGACGTTTTTGTAGTTTATTACTCGCTCCCGTGACTTTGCAAATTTAACTCTATGAAGGAAGCGAAAAATATGCGTGAGCCAACCCGGATCCACTCAAATGAAGGAAGAAGGAGATGTTTGCTAGGCTGAAGATGGTGATAGAAAGGGAAAAGAAGACCCAGGCTTCGAGCTCAGCAGGGGCCGAGAACATCGTGTCGCCTGCTTCGGGCGTCGCGCGGGGGGCTGAACTGGCAGTCGCGGTGGCTAAACCGGCGATTGTGTTGTAATGCCCAGTCGGGGGGACGGTATAGAGGGATCGAACAACGAGGTTCGGGAGACGAGGAGACGGACTAGTGAGGAAGAACCGACCCGAACTGGGGAGAAAAATGTCGCCGATGAGGGGGGTGTCAGCCAGACTCCCCTCAAGAGAGCGAGGGCTGAAGAGGGTGAGGGTTCTGGTCTTGCTCGCGAGAGGTCGGCTCCTGTCCACCAATACGGGGTGTGGACATACATCCCAGTCGATGGGAAGAAGAAGGAACGCTTCTTAAAAGACCTCCCCGACCTCCCAGATGAATGGTTCCTTGACGCCAAAGCTGTCGTCCCAGTTAACTTGCCCAATCAGTTTCACCTACCCGAGCAGGTGATGACGGCTGCCCGGCCCCAATGCTGTCGTGGGCCCCAACCTTTGAGACCGCCATCCCGATGTTGACGCCAATGCACATTATTCAGCACACTACGAGGATGATATCCCGTGCTGCAGTCGATCTCGTCCACGCCTTCAAGCGAGTGCAAAAGGACGCGGCCAATCTGAGGAAGCTGGAAGACTCACGAACTTTGCAAGGGGCGGATTCATTCCCTCAACAAAAAGGTGGGGAAGATGTCCGTCCTGAAAATGGAGCTCGTGATCTCCCATGGGAAGACCGTTAAGACCAAGAAGGAGGCAACCAAGGCGGTGGCTAAAGCCGCGGACAACTTGGCTAGGGAGAAGAAAGCTGCCTGGGCTGAGGAAAAAGTCGAGCTGGAGAAAGATGCTTGCGGTTGAGATGACCGGTCTCTACTTGAAGAATATGGAGAAAACAGACCAGCTCCGGACGTGGGTCTAGGAACTTTATGCCCAACTCGTCGCCCTCACCGAGGAGGCCCAGAAGAAAGAGGGATCGGCCACGCCCTTGCCTCTGCCTATGTCGTATGTTGAGGTTCAAGAGCGGTACTCCTGTGAAATGCTTGCCGACATGGACTCCAGGGTTGGTTATAACCTCTATTGGTTGTTTCAACACCTCGACCATGGTTTGCTCTCCTTGGACGATTTTTGAGCGATCATGCGCGCCAAAATTGCTAAGCATTAGCTGGAGGCTAACTTTGATGGGCTGATTTGTGAGGTCGATGAGGACGAGAATGCGGTGGTTCGTCGCCAGAAGGGTTGGGCCGACGATGTGGTTGTAGGTTTTGAAAAGTTTAGCACTGACATTTCTGACAACGTGCGTCTGGCGGAGGGCGAGCGCCTGACCGGTTACGAGGCCTTCCACTTAAAGGTCGAGGTGGTGGCGGGTGACGAGGCTGTCCCCTCGGGGGTTGACCAGGGGGCCGATGACGAGGCCAGCACTTCGAGGGTCGACAAGGGCGCCGATGACTCCTCGGAGGCCGACCCGGAGAATCCTCTAGCCGTTGTTGAGATCTTGTCGAGCTCGAGTTCCGCCCCGTAGCCGGTCTATTTCTTTGTCGGGCCTGTGTGCCTCTCTGGTGGCCAAGTGTGCCCTTTGAACAATTATTTTTTGAGCACTTTTGTTTTATAAAATGCATTATCTTTGTGTTTTGTTTTGAACGAACTTGTTTATGAATACTGATTTGGATTTTAATATTTATGTCGGAATGTTTTGATTTTTGATCAAATGAAATGTGTTCTTCTTTACAATCGTCGAGCTACGTTATTTACGCTTTTGAATGAGTGTTTGTATTGATTGTTCTTCTTTATGACCTGACCGGGCTACTTATCGAGCCCGATTCGTGTAGTTTGTTGCACTAATTATGGCGATGAAATTTTATTTTATCGGGTTTCTTGTTGAACTTGATGGTATTTTTAGCCTCGTCAGGCTATTTATTGAGCTCGGCTTGTAACCTTGTCACTTAATCACGTCGGAACCCTTTTCACATGGCCGAGTTGTCGAACTCAGTAGTATTCTGGCCTGACCGGGCTACATGTTGAGCCGGCTTGTGCAATTTCTGAGCACTTAATTACGCTGCCAATTTTTCACCTGACCGAGTCACTTGTTAGACTCGATGGGATTCTGGCCTGACCAGACTGCTTGTTCAGCCCGGCTTGTGCAATTTCTTAGGGGGTGACTATTTATCAATCCAATTCAAAAAAATAATGCCCTAATTGCCGGTAATATCACGACCTTGCATTGCCGTTTTAATCAAACTTGTGGAATTTAGCAAACATAACACCACTTTGACTACTTTTTGGCAATTCAAATCACCGGGCCCAATTTCGGGTTTTGTCTGCTGACGTGGCTGATGACATGGTAATTTTATGCCGACGTAGCTGCTGGCTTGGATGTTGACATGCCAATTTTATGCTGACGTGGCAGTAAAAAGTTTAAGCAATGCTGGAGTTTGAGCCTTGTACCTCAAGTTGTATTGTAGCCTTATAACCATCACACCAATCCAAGTTCTATGTTCAATATGATAATGCTTAATATATATAGACACTATGTATGAATAAATTAAATTAAATTAAAAAGATAATGTAAATTATGTTAAGTTATAAAAATAAGTTATAAACTTATAATAATTAAAATATAATAAAATAAATTATATAATATAAAATAAATAAAATAAACTAAAATAAAGTAAGATAAAATATATTATAGTAGAGTGAATTTAAATTAAATTAAATTTAAAAAAAAATATATATTTTTTATTTATTAAAATATATTGATTATATAAATTTGGAAATGAAAAATAATAATGATAAATTAAATTAAAAATTAAATTGATTAAAGTACACCAGTTAAAATAAAAAAAATAATATAATATAATAAAGTTTAGAAAATGGCAAAGTAAAATAAAGAAACTAATATAATAAAATTATATAAAATAATAAGTTAAATAAATAGAAATCTTAAATGAATATAACAAAATAAAAAAATATTATTTGAATATATTAATTTAATAAATTATGACAAAAATCTATTAATATATAAAGAGGTAATGATATTTATTTAAAATAGTAACTAAAAATCAGTAAAAAATAATATTTGGTTTCCCGCCTAAAAATTCAGATTTACTAAACTGGGTAATTTTTTTAACCAACTTTTGAAAAATCCCGCCTAAATTAATGTAATTAATGTAAATAATCATTTTGGTCAAGTATTGCGGCTATTGCCTTTATTACTTGCATACTTAAATTTGGTATATAATATATTGACAAAACTTCTTATTATTACTTTTATTAGTTGCATGGTTTAAATTTGGTATATAATATATTGAAAACAAGAAGATTTTTATTTAAAATTAAAAATCAAAAAAATAATTATTCATAACTTATGGGTCAACATTAACTTGGACGTAAACGAAATAGTCAATTATTTATAGTTTAATAAATTATTCGACTACTTAATTTTTTTTTTTTACGAAACGATAAAGATATTATATATAACGCACAAATGTGCATGAAGCAGCCACCAGCTGATTAAAAACAGCCAACAGCTGAATACAAGCAGCTAATATCTGAAAAAGTGGGAGGACAGGTCAAAAAACCGCCTAGAACCGGCCCCAACGGGGTAATACTCTAGAACACTAAAAAACACACAAAACAAAAAAACAACAACACAAGACTCCCACAGAGTAATTCCCGAATGTCGGACCCCCACAGCGTAATGAAAATGACACTCGGGAGCACAGAGGCCAACGGCCCTAACCTAAAACACAAGTACTAACACAAAACAACATTAACAACACAAAACAAGAACGACAAAACAAAAACACACAAAGCCCTTCCCCAGAAATCGAACCGACCCAACCAACAGTGAACAATTGACACAAGAGAGACTCCAAGCCCGAAGAAACACTACCGAAACTGCGCAACCGCCTATACAATAGCCAACTCCGAGCCCGAACCAATTCCCGAATCGATCCATCAACAACCAAGAGGAGAACAAACCGCCCCCACACCTGCCCACCAGAACCCGTCTAACACCACTAGCCAAGCTCGGGAGAAACAAGTCCCCCGCCGCCTAACACCACTAGCCGACAGGGGAGGGAAGGAGAGGTGCATTCCCGCAAACTCCGGCAACCCCAGCGAAGAACCCGGCCAAGGCCCCGCCCCACCCCGCTGCTGCCAAAGTCCCGCCCCACAGCAGACCCACACACTCACCGTACCACCGCAAACCGCCGGCAACTGAAGGTCGAACTCCACCCGAAGCTCCACCTGGAAAGGCGAAGCCAAACGAGAGGGTCCCTCAGTTCGCAGAACAAAGGTAGATCGTGGAGGCAACGACTTCCAACCGAGGACCTGCCGACGACCGAATCGCAGGCCAACCTCCGACCAAGAGCCGCACCACAAATCGAGCAACCTTCTGCAATTTTGGACCGACCACCCTGTTGGGTTCGATAGTACCGTACGGGCTTTAAGCAGCGGAATTTAAAATTTTTCAAAGTAAGTATTTATCGAATAAATACAACACCCGTACATACTAATTGCGAATTAACTGATCGTCATCTTTAAAACATGCATCACATACAAATTTTGATTTGTTACTATAAAGTAAATACTAGTAAAAATATTTACCGAATGTCTTGAACTCCTTCACTATTGATGATGGATGAGGGAATCGGTTCCCGGTTGTAACTTCAACGACTTGAGGTTACTCGCTAGAGGAATCCAAGTGTCTTCCCTCTAAACGTATCCACCCTATGAAGCCCGGTTCCGACGACTTTCCTTCGCTAGTAGAAAAGACTCGGTTTTCTTGTATAGGAATATTTATGAATTTTATTTGGGAATTTTAAGAACTCTTTCTTGAAGTTTTATGAAGAACACTTTCTTCTCTTTCTAACACTTAGAAATTTAGGATCAAAATCTCACTTAAATGCAAAACCATTTTGCACATATTTATACTAAACATTTTAGCATAAAATAATCAACATTTAGTAATATTTAAATAAAATCAAATTTTATTTAAATAGTATTTACTAACTTTTGACTTTGAAAATAATAAGATATGTTAAGTAGTTCAAACAACCATTAACAACCATTTTATTATAATCATATTTATTATTTTAATCCTTAAATCATATTTAAAGATATAAATAATAATTGGATAATAAATCTTGAGAATCTTTCTCAAGACTTTATTATTATATCATTTTCCCAATATTATAATAATCATATTATTATTATTTTGGTTTTGAAATTTAAAATCCTATTTTAAAGTTCAACTTTATTAATTTAGTAATTACCTTAATTACTAAAGTAATATCCAATAATGTAATTAATCAATCTTATTGATTAATATATTCCTTTAATTGATATCTAATCAAATTAGATATTTATCAATTAATTCTAACCATTAGAAATATAATCTTTACCTTTGTTCATAATTAGTGTGACCTTTTAGGTTCACTATTAATACTAGTAGTGGGTTTACAACACTTTGTAATTTGAGTTAAATCTTATTAACTCTTATTCAAGAATTAACCCCTTAATTCATGAACCCACATATCATGGTAACACCTAGCAAGTATCATGAATCTAGTATTAAGTGAATAGCGAGTAAACCTATTCCGATTACAACTCCATACATGTAAAATCCTTTCGACATCTAATTTCCCGATTAAGTCTTGGGTATGATTTTGTCGAAACCCAAATTGACTTAATAACTATGATTCTATTTCATGTTTATTAACCCGGTTATGAATCACTATTCATCTCTGCCTTGGCCAAGGACTTTGGATTAATAACTATGAAACACATAGGAAATTCACTTATCTTCATAAGTGTCGAATCCTTTATTGGCCACTAACAAACTTCCATACATATTAACATAATACCCAACTTATCCCTTTAAACGATAGTGCTAGCTACCAAAAGGATAAATCAAAGTAGAATGTAATATGCACAAAGTTACCATTGTGCCTCAAGTCTTAGGATTAGTCATGTACTATTGTAACATGAAAATTCTTATTCGACTGAATAAATTCTTCATTAAGAATTTTCATACGGTCATGTTCAGTGAACTTGTTCTCTAACAAGCACCCACATAAATGTACTTACGTCTTACGCTAATGTTGATGGAATGCAACATTCTTGTCCAACAAGCATACAAACTATGTGCAAGTCTTTTATGGATTATTCGATATCCCATCTCGAAACATCCATCGACTTGGAACTGTATTTAAGATCACGGCTTTCAAGGTATGTTCCATGATCACCATCTCTATGCGCAACCATACCTTATAACCATAAGTGATCTAGGGATTTTATCTTAAGTGCAATTATAAGATAAATGCTTTCTCTTAAGATAAAGAAATGCCTTATTCATAATATAATTCCAATAGACTGTATTTACAAGTAGAATACGTCCAATTAGATTGGAACGCCGGGTACCCTACTCTAACACACCCATCTCCGACTATCCACAACAACATTGGAAGAGCACAAGTCAGAAGTGGAGCGAGCAGTTGAAGACGACCATTGGCCGAGTATAGTTGTCACCGGGGAAGGCCGATCGACGAGAAGATTGAAAAGAACGGCGGATGGATTTGGGGATTAGGTTTTTCTCAAGAGAGAGAGAGAGTCACACGTGACTACTTAATTTTTTTATTTGAATAGTTTATACAAAAATTAATTTATTATAGTTAATGAAACGATATAAATTTTATATTTATACTTATTATTCACATATGTTGCTAAATATATGATAAAGTTTACCAAAATAACTATTTTATGGAATCACATTATTGTCAAATCGAATTTCTGAATAAAATTTTGAAATGACACTTACTTTGAAACGAATATAATGTAATATATTATTAGTTATGTAAACCGCACGGGTTGTGTATTAATTTTAAATAGACATTTTTATATAATTTTGCCCAATTTAAACTTTATATAACATCTGTTAATATATAATGAGGCAATGATATTTACTTTAAATAGTAATTAAAAATCAGTAAAAAAACATTTAGTTTCCCGCCTAAAAATTCAAATTTACAAAATTTGGTTTTTTTTTTGCCAAAATTTGAAAAATCTCGCCTAAATTAATGTAATTAATGTACAGAATTATTTTGTTCAAATATTGTGGCTATTACCTTTATGAGTTGCATGATTTAATTTGGTATATACTATATTGACAAAACTTGCAACTATTACCTTTATTAGTTTCATGGTTTAAATTTGGTATATAATATATTAAAAAAAATAAAAAAATAAATTATTTAAAATTAAAATTAAAAATAATCAAAATAATTGTTCATAACTTACGGGTCAATATTAATTTGGACGTAAACGAAATAGTCAATTATTTATACTTTAATAAATTACTTAACCACTTATAACCGTAAAAGCCTAGTCTTTCTGCTTCAAAACTTAATTTTTTTATATGAATAGTTTATACAAAAAAAAATTTATTTTAACTAATGAAACAATATAAATTTTCTATGTATACTTATTATTCACATATGTTGTTAAATATATGATAAAATTTTACTAAAATAACTATTTTATGGTATCACATAATAATCAAATCGAATTCTTGAATAAAAATTTTAAATAACACCTATTTCGAATGAATTTAATGTAATTTATTATTAGTTACTTGCACCATACGGGTCATGTACTAAATAATCATATTTAATGTAATCTTGCACAATTTATATTTCAATAACATTTTCAGCAAATTAATATAGGTAAGTTGTATTACATATTGATTCTATATTTTTAATTTATAAATATTATTTAATAAGCATTTCTAATTTATGAACATTAAAGAATATTTCTTACCACTATTTTTGCAAATCGATACATGAATGACGATTCCGTTAACGAAATCAGACACGTCATATTTCCGTTATATTGTTTTTAACGGAATCGTCATTCATGTATCGATTTGCAAAAATGGTAAAGGTGGTGTATTAATTTGCAAAATTTCAAAAGTGATGATTAAATTGCAAAAACATGAAAGGTGATGTATTTGTTGTCTTATCGATTCGTAACAACATAAGAGACAGATTTATGACATGGATTAAAGATGTGATTATCGACAACAACGGTAATTTTATTGATTAATAGATGGTCGGTGTGTTCTGGACCGACGTGAAAGTAGTACCCAGTATCCTCCTCTTTCACTGAGGGAACCTTAAACTATATATAGTAACTTTTTAAGTACACATTGTTCGAGATCTCCCATCATTTGGGTTTTGTTCAAAAAGTAGCTTTAAATGGGCGGCTTGGTCAGTTGGGCCCACGATCATCATGACGTTAGGCACGAGACGTAAGGAGGTCATGTAGGCGCCTTGTCACCTGCTTGGATATTGATGAACTCGATCACTTTCGAGGTGGGCTGTTGTGTCGGTAGACCGAGGTGGGTTGGGGTGTCGGTAGACAATGGTAAGTTTATGAGAGGTTGGTTATGCCGGTGAGAGCTTGAGAAGTGGGTTCGGTCAACTCGTCACGTCGGTAGGAAGGCGTAATTCTGAGGTAATGCGTAGTCCTGAGGTTATGTATTATTTATAAACGAAAAGAGCTTCTGAGGCCATCCGATATGTTTCATCTCTATCTTAAACTGTAGGCATTACAGTTACATTATTTGTAACCCATCTTTATTTGGAATTATGTTCGAATTACCAAGTCGGTGGTCAACAGAGAGGCCCCCGACGCTAGTGGGTATACGGAAGTGTTTGCTGCTGGCGTCGTCAAAAAGTTTCATGAATCCGACTTGGGTATTAACTCTTACGTCGGTGCCCTTTACTGTCACTGTATTCCGGGGTGTCAACACTTAGCGAAATCTGAATCTATTTGGCTTAACGAAAATAGGTAATGAAACAATGCAACGGTCATGAACAAGGGTCTTTAAAGCGACAGCTTACGAAAAGATGCGCTAGCATTGAAGACGCGTAACGGATAAATATGTAGGATGACACGTGGAGCAACATAATTGGGCAGGTACCGAAAAGCAAAAGATCGTGTCGTTTGAGAGAGTTGCACGTGAGTTCACGCGCCCCCAATTTCACACAGTAACGGTCATAATCGATAGGTATAAATACCGGGACTTGGAATTCAATTAGGTTTTCACCTTTCTTTCTTCATCTGCAACCTCAGCTATTGTTGCTTATCAATTCCCTTAACTGTTTTGCGCTCAATCGATTTTCGCCACCAACTCCACCTTGCCTGCCAAGTTTGAGGGTAAGTTACAATTTCAATACTAGTTATCTAGTAATGTCTTTCTCGCACACTTTTCTTTTCCGAAATGGCTTAATCGACGAGGAGCGGGGAAGCATCTAGCAGCAGAGCAATATCGGAGGGGATGGAAATCTACGATGCCGAGTTTGTGGAACTTCTATTCGAGTACTATCGGTGGGACCCGATGCTCGTGGGGCACCTCAAAATTGAACCGAACAGTGTGGAGGAAGATGAAAACACAGAACAGAGGGCGATGTCGGTAGCGAACACTTGGAGAAGGCCGATTAGGGTGTGGCCAGACGTAAAAGTTGATTATTGTGGAGAACCGAGCATCCTGACAGACGCCGATGTAATTCTTCTTCGGGAGCAAATTCGAGTTCCAGCCTCGGTTAAGCTCTTTGCACCTTATCCTGGTGAGAGGATTACTTGTCCTCCACCGGGTTGCGTGGGTGTCTTTGCCGACAGCTTGAGGTCGGGATTGAGGTTCCCTCTCCCGAATATAATTACTGAGTATCTACGAGACTGGGTGCTAAGCATCTGTCAAATTACGCTCAATAGCTGGAAAAGGATCATCGCATTGATGGTCCTCATGAGTGAGAAAAAGTGGGGAACGCCTTCCCGAGATAACATAAGGAACATTTACTCCTTCAAGAAGAGTTCAAGCAGGAAGGTAGCCGAGTCTTTCTGTTGCATTTTTGCTGGTGGAAGACCGCAAAAGGATTTTAGAATCAACGAATTGATACGAGACGTACCCGAGACTCTTCACAGATTTCAAGAAGAATGGTTGTGGGTTGGAGGTGACTGGCAGTCGGATGCGTTGGTTCATGGACCTCTTATTGATGGGATGACTATTCCCATGAAAATTGTTACTTAATACCATAAGTTATTTGTTTTGTTGATTGTACATCTTCTGACAATTTGTTATTCTGTGTACTAGCAGGTTGGAACTATTTCGTGTTTGTAGCCAAGAGAAAGAAAGAGCCAAAGATCACTCCTGAGTTTGGAGGACGACTGTTGGAGCTCTTTCAAATAAACGAGAAAGATCGCAGCTATACGGACTTGGTGGAAGAACCGAGACTTGAGGCTGCAGAGTTAACCGTGAAGGCTGAAGGGTTGGCAACTACTTTTGACCCCGGTATGCTCAATGAGCTTTGATATTTGTAAAATATATTGGACTGCGTACGTTTATACTGAATAACTCTTTGTGAAATAATACAGTGTAATACCCTCTTCTCGGTTACTCGGGATACGGTAGTATTGTTGAGGCGAAGGACTTTCGGAGGCAATATCCGAACAAAGAGTTATTATCCAAGTCGGCAAGATTCAAGAGCAGAGACTGTCTCATACAATGAGGAGGAACTTAGTAAGAGCTTTTCGCAAGGGTGTCGCAGGGCGTCAAGCTTCCGAAGTCGAAGCGGGTGCGACTTCGGTAGTCAATCTTGAGAGCCCAGAGCGTCCTCCAATGGTTGAGGCACCGGTTGAAGGTGTTACTGCTAATGCTAAGAATAACAACCCAGTGATGCAGATGGAGACGATGCACACCGAGTAGCATACCGAACAAGCCTTAGTCCAAACTCTATCCATTCCTCGGGACACCAAGGTCCCAAAGACGACTGAAACGGCTATAATCACTGAAACTTTGAGGGAGGAGCAAGGAACCCGATCAAAGAAGAGGAAATTGAAGAAGAGATACCCTGAAGGTGCTTCTGCGGGTGCTGAGGAGAGATCTAAGAAGCGGCATGACCGAGGTCGTGAAGACAAAGGCAAGGAAAAATGTAAGGAGGGTGAAATGTCAACGCTAATTGATAGAGCCTTCCTCTCAATTGATGAGGAGAGGGAGGCGAACTTTACATTACCAAAAGGGACAGTGGAGGACTGGTACACCACTTTCCAGTCTGTTCGACTCCCGTGCATTACATTAAGGACCAATCTACCCGACCACGTCTTGGACGCTGCTCGGGTCCCCATGATGGCGTGGGACCCGACGACTGAAATGGGGGTGTCATCTATGCCAAGTGTTCATAAACTTGGTTATGCAAAGGCTTGTTTGGGATGTGCTCTTGTGTCCCTGATTATGTCCGAAGATGACTACCGCATGAACACGACGCAGCTAAACGAGAAGAAAGATACCCTCGAAAAGCGTGACGAGATGATGGTGGCCTTTAAGCCGCAAAGTCTGAGGCTGCGCTGATAGACAAGTTAGCTGAACAAGAGGCTTTGATCGTGGGAGCTCAGAGTGAGATTGCTTCTTTCACCGAAGAAAACAAGAAGCTGAAGGCTGAAGTACATACTTTGGTGGACCAGTTGGCTTTATCCGAGCACCGAGCTAAGCTTCTTGAAGAGCAGCTGCGGGAGTGTGAAGCAAAGCTGCAGAAAGAGAGGGCCGAGCACCAGGAGACTCAGAAAGTGCGTTTGGAGAAGCAAACCGAGTTAATCCAAACTCGTGAGGCCCATGCTGCTGAGGTGACCAAATTTGAAAGGGAGAAGATTGCTTTTGGGGAAGTACAATATGAAGCAGGCTTCCAGGTTTGGAAAGACGCTGGTACAGCCGCTGCCGAGCAGATGGCGAAGTCGGGAGCTGAGAAGGTTGATGTTGATGGAACAGAAGGAAACAATGAAGGGCCGAATTTGGATTTAGAGATGAACGCTTTCATCGTTTTGCGCTGGGTCCTTGAGCGCTGTGAGGAGAGGAAGTTGTACGACTCTCATGACTTGAGAGTGTTTTGTGTTCCGAAAATTGAAAAAACATGCATTTGATCTAGAGATTAAGGCCGTCCATATCCCTGCCGATGACGATGAGCGCGAGTATTGCGAGTGGAGGCTAAGTCGGTTTGAGGCGATGGTGGATAATCCCGACTTTATTCCTTTATCCGCAGAGCGCGAAAAAAATCCTCCGACGCGCGTACGTGGATATGGTGTTTGAGGGAGAACAGGACAAGCGAGGCGAGTTGGCTAAGATGTTTGTTGATAAAGTAGCCGAACTTACCGTAGCTCAGGGGTTTGAGAACATGACGCCCGAGGCTATTAGGAAAGCCGTTGAGAAATATGCTGCGAATAAAGCTGAAGTTACTGATGAAGAGAAGAAGATGGCAGAAGTGAATCCGGAAGCTCTTAACCCCGAGGAGCGGGCGTTATTCGATCAATTCCCTTTCACGGACGAGGCCGTTGCGGCTGCTACAAGAGCTAAGGATTGAAAAAGTTCGCCGAGCAAATGAAGAACTCTGGCCCCGACGTCGGAGAAAGCAGCGGCACAGCTAAGGATGATGCTGACAAGGGGATTTGAGGATGCTTTTTGCCAGATTTATTTCACCTTTGTGTTATCAATTTTATTTTTCAAATGAAATCCTCATGTGTACGGTAAATTTCGCAGAGTCGGGTGTTAGCAAGTTTAGACTCCTGACTCTTTCGATAATGAACTTTAAGATGTATTTGTCGTTTTATGTTGCAATGGAACAATTTCATTATATATGTCTACATCGCTTTGATTTTGTTTTATCGATCCTCGGAACAAAGATAAATGCGTTATTCTCATTAACAACACTTATGACTTTTCGTCTCAGAATATATCGGTGTTTGGCTACTTGATAAAATCACTTTGAGTCGAAAAAGCAAAACCAAGGTTGCAATATGAAACAAAGTATGTTACTTGCTTTTTCTGAGACGAAAAGCATTAGTTTCTTTATCTTTGTTCCGGATTCATTTGAAATCGTAATCAGGATGTCGGTTTTTGTTTTAAGATGATCGAACATACCAGTCTTTTGTGCTATTCGGTTGTTCATCTTTTGAAACACGAAAATCATTTTAGTACCGAGATTTGATATGTTTGAAATTGTGTTTGAGAGATACCGGGGCTGTTTTTTGGCTCGGACCGAGTCTTTTTGTCTACCTCAGATTTTTGATGAATACCGGAGCTTTTTTCTTGCTCGGACTGAGTCTTTTTGTCTACCTCGGATTTTTGATAAATACCAGAGCTTTTCTCTTGCCCGGACCGATTCTTTTTGTCTACCTTAGATTTTTTATAAATACCAGAGCTTTTTTCTTGCCCGGACCGAGTTTTTTTGTCTACCTCTGATTTTTGATTTAATAGGGTGCGGACCTCGAAGCGGAGCGTATACAACAAAAGGAGGCTTGTTTATATCAAAAGGATTGGTACAAAAAATTTGGTACAAAGGACAGACAGAATCTTAGATGTATAAATACAACAAGAGTGTTAGGTTTTACGACGATAAGTCAGGTGTTCGGATGTCGAAGTTTTGTACAGCAAAAAGGTTGTGTTTTATACATCGAAAGTGAAAGGGAACTTATTGGTAATATTTTTTGAGAAATACCGCGTTCCATGGATATTGGTGCGGGGTTCCATCAGGGTGCTCAATTCGGTACGCTCCGTGAGGTAGCACTTGAGTAATTTTGTATGGTCCTTCCCACTTTGGTTTCAGTGGCCCTGGATCTGGTCCTGTAACGCGTTTTAAGACCAGTTCGCCAACTCGGAATACCCGAGGTTTGAGTTTTGAAGCGAGATATCTTTCGCTCTTGTGATTGTAAGCCACATTCTTGAGTTCTGCGTGAAGGCGCGTCTCATCGAGTAAATCTAGATTGGCTTCAAGATTGTGGGAATTTGACTCTTCGTCAAAATTTTGTACTCGGTATGTAGGCGCACCGAGTTCAACTGACACCATGGCTTCGATTCCTTAAGTTAGGGAAAAAGGAGTTTCCCCAGTTGAGGTTCGAGCAGTGGTGCGATAAGCCCATAAAACGTGGGGTAATTCTTCTGGCCAAGCTCCATTAGCAGCATCAAGTCGAGTTTTAAGACCATGTTTGATGATCTTGTTAACGGCTTCAACTTGGCCGTTGGCTTGCGGATGATACGGAGATGAATAGAAATGTTTAATGCCTTACTCGTTGCAGAATTCTTCGAGTCGCTTGCCTTCAAATTGCCTTCCATTGTCAGTGACAATGGAATTGGGGACCCCGAACCGACAGACTATGGATTTCCATATAAAGTCAAGCATTTTTTGCTCGGTGATCGTAGCCAGAGGTTCTGCCTCGGCCCATTTGGTGAAGTAATCAACGGCAATAACCGCGAATTTGACCACTCCTTTTCCAGTCGGCAAGGGGCCAATCAAGTCAATCCCCCACTTGGCAAAAGGCCACGGGCTATAAACTGATTTAAGAGTTTCAGGGGACTGGTTGATATTTGGCGCGAACATTTGGCATTTCGGGTATTTACGAACCCAATCTGCGGCATCCGACTTTAAGGTAGGCCAGTAATAACCTTGTCGTAAAATTTTGTAGGCAAGCGCATGAGCTCCGGGGTGTGAACCGCAGATTCCCTCCTGAACTTCTTCTAGGACGTATTTTGACTCCTGTTCGGTCAAGCACTTTAACAAAGGGACTGAATAACCTCACTTATATAACACATTACCATCCAACGTGAACCGTGCGGCTCGGGTTCGTAAGGCTCGAGCTTCCTTCGGATCAGCGGGCAAGGGCCCAGTAATAAGATATTGCTTGATAGGATCCATCCAAGTCGAAGGAGCAGGGGGTGGCCAAAATTTCGGTCCAGAACGTTGACAGTTGATCATGTTGTCCGACTTGCACGTACTCAACACTTTCCATTCCAACACTTGTAGCTAATCGCGATAGGGCATCAGTTTGAACGCTTGAGGTTCGAGGTATATGTTCGATTTGAGCAACAAACTGAGATAACTTCTGTTTCACCAAAGCCAAATAAGGAATTAACCGAGGTTCCTTGACTTCGAAAGTTCCGTTGATTCGGTTGACCAGCAACTGGGAGTCGGTAAAATTCGTAAGGCATTTGAGATTCATGGATTCCGCCAAACTTAATCCGGACAAGAGTGCTTCGTATTCAGCCTCATTATTGGTAGCAGGAAAAAGAAATTTTATAGAATGGCAAAACAGTTTGCTTTCGGGGTCAGCAAGAAAATACCTCCCCCTGCTCGGTTTGCGGTAGCGGACCCGTCAACATACAGGAGCCATGGCTGATCATCGTCTTTGGTTTTAATTGTCGGAGTAAACTCTGCGATGAAGTCGGAGAGCACCTGAGCTTTGATCGCGGTTCTTGGTTTGTAATAGATGTCAAACTGTCCGAGTTCTACAGCTCATTTGACCATTCTCCCTGAAGTGTCTGGTTGGTGCAGAATTTGCCGCAACGGGAAGGACGTGAAAACTGCTACTGAATGCTCTTGGAAGTATGGTCGTAATTTCCGAGCAGCTGTAACCAAGGCAAAGGCTAATTTTTCCATAGGCGGTTAACGTTGTTTGGCATCATGCAGGGCTTTACTAACATAGTAAATCAGAAACTGCTGCGTCGCCTCTTCTCGGACAAGAACTGCGCTGACCGCCCAGCTGCTCACCCCTAGGTATAAATACAACATCTCCTTGGGAATCGGCTTTTGTAGGGTTGGAGGCTGAGTGAGCACTTCTTTGATACTTTGCAGATCTTTCTGGCATTCTTTGGTCCACTCAAAACACTTCCCTTTCCTAATGGCGTCAAAAAACGGCTTACAGCGATCCGTTGATTTTCAAATGAATCGATTATGAGCAGCAAGTCGGCCAGTTAAAGCTTGTACACCTTTTATCGATGATGGAGGAACGAGATGTTGAATAGCTTGGATTTTGACAGGGTTGGCTTCGATGCCACGTTGACTTACCATATATCCCAAAAATTTTCCTGATCCTACTCCGAATGTGCATTTTTTCGGATTGAAGACCATTGAATAATCGCGCAAAATATTAAACATCTCTTGCAGGTGTCTGACGTGATCAACTGCTCGTACTGATTTGACCAGCATGTCATCAACATAAACTTCCATTGTTCGTCTGATTTGGGCAGAAAACATTTTATATACAAGTCGTTAATACGTGGCCCCCGCGTTCTTCAATCCAAAAGGCATCATCGTGTAACAGTACAAACCAGGGGCCGAGTAGAATGAAGTATGTTCGGCTTCTTCGGGATCCATTGGAATCTGATTATATCTGGAATAAGCGTCCATGAAGCTCATGAGTTCGTGTCCCGAGGTAGCATCTACCATATAATCAATATGAGGCAAAGGATAGCTATCCACGTCGGAGAAGTCAATGCATAGGCGCCACAAACCGTTACTTTTTTTAACGAGGACCGGGTTTGATACCCACGTCGGATATTTGGTCTCTTTAATAAATTTGTTGTTGATGAGCTTTTGAACTTCTTCCTCCAAGGCTTTCTATCAATCAGGACCCAACTTTCTTCGTTTTTGGACAACCGGTCTCACGGTTCGGTCGAGATTAAGTTTGTGGCTTGCTACTATCGGATCTATTCCCTTCATGTCTTCGTGTTTCCATGCGAACACGTCGGAGTTATGCTGAAGAAATCCGACGAGTTGAGTTCTTACAGGCTCCCGAAGGTTGGCACAGAATTTTAATGCTTTGTTGCACGTCGGATGGTCGACGTAGATCAGCTCGGTTTCTTCGCAGGGCTCTGCTCGGTCATTCCAGTTTTTGTTCTTGAACTAGGTCCTTGGGTCAAGCTCATCCTCCTCTCGGAATGGTTCCTTTCTTGGTCGTCTTCCGGGATTCAAATTTTCAATCTGAACACCATCCGAGGTCAACTTGACCTCGGTCCGTGTTTTCGTGTCGCCGGTCAATTCCCTTTCAGATGAAGGGACTTCTTCACAACTGTCTGGAGTAACCTGATGGGCAGCGTAGATTTCTTTGGACGGTTTAGTAAAGATGAGTTCTCGGGCTTCCTTCTGCTCTCCATAATGTGTTCCTTCCCCAGAGGATGTCGGAAATTTTAGAGCGTAATGATAAATGGAAACTGCAGCCCTCAATTTGTACAGAGCCGTCCTGCCAATGATGGCATTATACTCGTTCTTGATGTCCATGGCTTTGTGTAATATCCCATTCAATAATTCATAAAAGTAATTATTTCAGTTCTAAGTTAGAACTATTTTACTTTTATTAATAATGATCTTTTATATTTCCAAGCCTTAATAAATCTCTTAGAATTTTATTTTTTTAGTTGGCTCGACATTAAAGTTAAATCAGAATCGTTTTTCATTAAATTGAGTTAGTCGAGTAAATGTTATAAATTGCTTAAGTATTTTATGTGACTTATATGATTTGATAAGTTATAAGGATTAAGTAGAAGTTATTTAGACAAGAAGGTCTATTTATATTATTAAGAGTATATTCGAAATTATATTCGCAAGTTTTGAGTTTTTCGATGTTCGGTTGTAGACGATAATTAAGTCTGATTTCGTTTCTGAAAAATTTATTTTCTTATATCTTTTTACAAGTTTAAGATCATTAATAAGAGTTAAAAATTTTTAGCATAAAAAGGAAAAAGGCCAAAAGCAAAAGATGGAAATCTGAAATTTTCAGAATTTTCGATTTTTCGGTAACCGTTCGTTTTAAGTCAGAATTCGGTTCTGTAAATTGGAGATTTTTCATTAAGTCACGAATTTTATCATGGAAACTAGATTAGGATCACAAGATGGTCCTTTCTAAGCATTGGCTATAGATTTGAGAAGTTTACAAGTTATGATTTTTATTCTTTATCTTTATTTATTTTTATAACCATTTTTTTTAGTATTCTTAAGCAATAAATGAGCCATTTAAGACTAAATTCGAGCCATAATGGAGGATTGGTCAAATGGAGGAGTTTTTCTTGATATATACAAGATGAATCATGCATTACAAGTACTTTTCAAAGCTTACTCAACTTTGTGCATGATTTTAGAAAAACATTAATGGCAAGGGCCCTAATGAGTTTATTATGATGGAGTATTGATGTGAAGAAGGTGATATTGTCTCCTTTGCTACCCTATATAAAGGGGTATCACCATAGACTCGAAATTCACACAAAATAAGCAAAGTCTTAGCTATAAAGTGAGGAAGAAAAATCGAGAGAAATCTTGACGAAGATAAGTTGAGATCAACTTCCGAAGTTTCATTTTCAAATTTCTTGAAGAAGGTTAGATGCTACCTTTTTATCATATGTTATAGTAAGTGAATATTGATGTATTTTCATGCCATATATATTTATAAAGAAATTTTAAGCATGAAAAAAAAAATGATAAGTTGTTTCCAGCACAATCACATGTTATATATGTACTGTTTTGATTTGAATTTGAGCATGATATGCATAACCTGGTATGTTAAGCTTATTATGGATATTTCTTGTGTAAGTGCTGAGTATATAGGTGAAAGAATTATGTCATTTGGCATAGTATAGCTTGAGTTATAAATTTTTGAAGTTAAGCATGCAAGTTGAATTTTATGTTCTTTATTTCAGCTGTGACTTTAAAATTTTAATAACTCGATATATACGCATGATAAAATTATGAAATTTTTACGACATGCTTATATATGGGTTAAGAACATGACTGCCAAATTTCATGATTTTATGTTGAGAAATGAGCGAGTTAAAATATTTATATGGCATACATGTCAAGATGATTTTATATGCAAGAGTATTTAGTACATGGTTAAGTTTTAAAATGGAATTTTTAGAAAAAAATTCTTATATGAGTAATGAGCAATTTGACCAAGTTTTAGTTTAATATGTTGAGTATACAATTTTATAAAGATTGTTGTAAATCTCACATATTAATATTATGATGAAAAGTTTAGTATGATTTGAGTTATTTTTCACTTTCGAGATAATCAAGTGAAAAATGAGTATAAGCCATATGTATAAGATTTGGGAGAAATAATATGAGTAAGTATTTGATTGAGTAAAAGATCAAGAAAAGTTTGAACCATAACAAGAATATTGAGATTTTATAAGATTTGGATGATTTATCCGAAAGAGTTGAAAATCCGAGTATACGAGCATAGTACTTAGTATATTTGTTTACGTATTTTTATGTAGCTTGAAGAGTTAGCTACTCGAGACCAACACTTACGATTTCAAAGGAGAAAGGTGGGGACCCAGACTGGGTATTACATTGAGTATAATATTGTTATCATGTTCGAGGTATGTATACAGTTTAAGTTTATACGCTTGGGATGAGGAGGCATTAATTTGTCTCGAAGATTATATCCTAAGTTCTGATGGAGGCGATACGTGCCTTAGAAATATCCATCAGATTGTGCACAAGTATCCGATAATATATCGGCCAGATTAAGTTACAGTTATTATATATATACCAAAGATCATGATATTGTATTATTATTGATGTTTACTTTAGTATGGGTATTAACGGGGTACAAAAGGACCAGTACTCACCCCCATTATGTTTTTCAGGTAACAGGGTCGGGCCGGAGGTGTGAGCAAATAAAGTGGTGGTGATGGTCGAGTACTCATTTCAAAGGACATTTGTAATAAATGAAATAAGTCTGTATAATTATTCACGTTTTTAAGTAATTCCGCTACGCTTATTAATATGTGAACTTGCATTTTAAATAAATTCAGATTTCAAGTTTTTATCATTTCATAAATATGAACATGATATAGTTAAATGCAAGTATATATATAAATCTATTTTGTTATGTCTAAAATAAATAATTAGACAAAGTTAAAGTTAAACAGATTTTTAGGAAGGAGGAGTTTAAGTAGCATCTCGAGTTATTCGCAAAAAGATTTCGAAAGAGTTATAAGTAATTTCGAAATAAAAGTTGCGAAAAATTTACTCTGATAAGGGGGGTGTTACACTTTGAATGTTTCAATGATCACCTTGGTTGCACTTTGGAACTTCCAAAGCAACCGGGTAAGGTTATTTCTCCAATCGGACAGGAAACACTTCCGTTGAATCCTTGTATTTTATCGTTACACGGCTTGATTTCGGACGGATCAAGGCCCATCTTTTCAAATGCTCTGAGCATCAGAGTACTCGAATATCCACCATAATGTGGTGCACAGGAATCCCGCAGATAGGAGCAGTAATAATCAGCGCATCAGAGTGCGGATGTGCGAACAAACTGGCATCCCCTATACTAAATGTAATTGGACAGTTTCTAGCATTTATGGTATCACAAAGATCGGTAGTCAAAACTTGTTTTTCTGAATTATAAGCCTGCCGAACATAAGCCTTCGCTTGTCGTCGGGTTGGTATTCGTCCACTATGACTCGTATTCACTCGTGAAACCACCCCCTAGTCGGTCTCTGGAGTTTGGTGTCGTTTCGCCCTCGTCGGGTGTCCATCATGAGACCGATCAGAAATATTCGAGGTGAAGACAAAAACTTCTTTATCACCCTGTTGGATTCTTTTGGGATTCGGAACTCGGTCATCTTCATCATCTTCATCTGGGGAGTCAAAGTTGCGTCCCTGACTTTGACCGTCAGGATTCTTCGAAAACCTTCAAATTTGTGGATGTCCGATCAACTGTAACAAGGCGGCTAACAAACTAAAACATTCATCGGTGTTATGCCCTGAGGACTTATGGTAATCGCAATATCGGGACTTATCTAATCGTTCCAGGGGCATTCTTACTGGTCGAGGTTCAGGTAAAATTCCTTTCCCTTTTAGCTCTTCGTAGATAGTCGCGGCCCCAGCTGAGAACACAATTTGATAACCGGACTTCAGATCATCCCTATACTTCTTCAAGGCTGCCTTCCCCTCATGGGTATTATTATAATCATCTTTTGATGAGCCTCCGAATGAAGGCCTCCCCGGTTTTTTGCCAGATGCTTTCTTATTCTTCTTAGAACCACCGGATTCGGACCTTTGTTCCTTCGAGGAAAAGCTAAAGTCGGGAACCGACATTGATTCTTCGGCGATGATGTGCTACTGTGCTCGGGCAAGAAATTCTTGGAAAGTATTAGGTTTCTTCTGACATAATGTCCATCGAAACATGGAATTCGGTTTTAACCCAGCAATGGCCAAGACTAATAACATTTCTGGATGACAAGGCTCCATATTCTGAACTTGCTCGTTAAATCGAGCAACATATTCCTTCACACTTTCATCATCACGTTGAGTTATATTCGCGATGGATTCTTTAGGGATTAGACAAACCTGGGCCACAATGGAATGTGAACGGAAGGCTGATCTAAGCTGCTGCCATTTCCAGATGGAATGCAGAGGTAGTGAGTGATACCACTTTTGAGCCCGAGGCCCCAGGGTTAAGGAAAACATCCTGCAACGCAGGGCGTCGGTAGCACCGTGGAGATCCATCCGAGATGGGCGTCAGGATCCGAGGTCCCGTCATACAATCCGATTTGAGGTACTTTGACTTTTTCAGGGATAGGGCCTATGGTCAACTCTGGGCTAATGGCGATTCAACTTCCATATATACATGGCCCGGCTCCGAAGGATGAAAGGTCGATGGTAGCCGCGCGTAGGTGCCACATCGGGCTTCGAGTTCGAGTTCGGAAACTCGTCTCCTCAGCATCTCGGTCTCCGAATTCTCACGTCGGTGAAGACGTTTTATCTCAATTTGTTGACGTAAATCGGGAAGATTGTCACGTTGTGGTGGCACTGGCTGTACGGGCGGAACAACCCTTCGAGCGTGTTTAGGATGGCTCTCGGCCGTCGCTTCTTGCATATCGTTCCCGTCGGGTGGCGGTGCGGTCCCCACCGGCAGCCCTTGGCGGTTATTATCTCGAGGACGAGAAGTAGCATGGGAAAGAGCATGGCGATTATCGTTTTGCAGAGGCGCTGGTGCACCTTGTCGGACAAGTTTCGTCGGATTTACAAGCGCCCCCGGGGGTGCCCGTGAGGTACTAGAAAGTACTTGTGCTAACAAGACGGCGAGTCCCTTCGCAATTTCTGGATTTTGAAGAAGCGCGGCTACATCGGGAGTTGACGGAACATTAACAACGCGGCCTACTAGCTGGTTCACTGGAGCATTGTTAGATGGAATATTAATTACTCGGCTTGGAATTTGATTCACAGGAGCGTTGTTGGCGCGTCCTGTAGCATGTGGTTAGGATTAATCGCACTTCCTTTGGTTATGGGATCATCTTGTCTCGACAGAGACATGGCCGAAAACTAGTAGGAGTACAAAACAGGGGAATAACGGTGGTAGAGTTATGGGTGTCGTAAGAACGCCGAAGATTGACCTCAAACAATTATGAGGCCCTGCTTCTAGCGCCAAACTATTGTCGTATCGATTCGTAACAACATAAGAGACAGATTTATGACATGGATTAAAGCTGTGGTTATCGACAACAACGGTAATTTTATTGATTAATATATGATCGGTGTGTTCTGGACCGACGTGAAAGTAGTACCCAGTATCCTCCTCTTTCACTGAAGGAACCTTAAACTATATATAGTAACTTTCTAAGTACACATTGTTCGAGATCTCTCATCATTCGAGTTTTGTTCGAAAAGTAGCTTTAGATGGGCCGCTTGGTCAGTTGGGCCCACGATCATCATGACGTTGGGCACGAGACGTAAGGAGGTCGCGTAGGCGCCTTGTCACCTGCTTGGATATTGATGAACTCGGTCACTTCCGAGGTGGGCTGTGATGTCGGTAGACCGAGGTGGGTTGGGGTGTCGGTAGACAATGGTAAGTTTTTGAGAGGTCGGTTATGTCGGTGAGAGCTTGAGAAGTGGGTTCGGTCAACTCGTCACGTCGGTAGGAAGGCGTAATTCCGAGGTAATGCGTAGTCCTGAGGTTATGTATTATTTATAAACGAAAAGAGCTTCTGAGGCCATCCGATATCTTTCATCTTTATCTTAAACCGTAGGCATTACAGTTACATTATTTGTAACCCGTCTTTATTTGGAATTATGTTCGAATTACCAAGTCGGTGGTCAACAGTATTAATATGTAATTTTGCCATAAATTATTTATATTATATTTTAATATAATAATTTAATAAATTTCTATTTATAATAATTTCAAATAATGTTTATTTATTTTACTGTATTTATTTTTTAATATAATAATTTAATAAATTATTTATATTATTTTAATGAATTATGAATTATAATAAAATAAAAAATATTAATTGAATATAGTAATTTAATAACTTATTTATATTATTTTTAATGTAATAATTTAATAAATTATTAATTATAATCTCAAATAATATTATTTATTTTATTATACTCATTTAAGATTTTTATTTATTTTAATTTATTATTTGAAGTGATTTATTATTTTATTTTATATCATAAAGCGATAGAGGAGATATCATAAAGCTCAAGGAGGACAAAGTCCTAATACATTGTTCAAAGAACAAGATAAATCTAAAAATACAAACTGGGAGACACACCCGTAGGTGGCCTAGAACCTCTACAAGAGGAAAGAAACTACAAGAACTGAACAAACCGAATGACAATATACAATAGGGGCATTCACCCTCTACTGCTAAAGGCCTAGAAGGGCTCCTGCACCTACATTACAAAACCAAACACAACAAACAAAAAGAGAAACAAAGAACAGAATCAAGGCAACAGTCCATGAGCAGATTGATAATGAGACCAATCAGATTGAGCCATTTTAATCACTGTTGCTGCTGGCATAAGGGTATTTTGAAATATCCATAAATTCCTTGACTTCCAAAGCCACCAAAGAATATAAGTAGAGAGCTGAATTCTGGCTTCGGCGACTTCAGAATGGTCGAGGGAGCATATTTGGAACCACTAAGCTTTGAAGTGGTCTGTGCAGTCTGCAATTCCAGTCCATTTCACTGGTGATATATCCCAAACCCTGCAAGCTCTTGGACAATTAAGCAGTGTATGCTCTATGGTTTCTGATGCTTCACCACAGATAGAACAGATATGGTCAATGGGCACCTTTCTTTTAATCAACAAGCTGGCAACAGGTAAGGTACCTGCAATGCACTTCCAAAAGAAAGTGTTTCAGTTTTCCTGTCACTTTGAGCTTCCAGAGCTTGAACTTCACAGATTTGTTGATGTTAGCACTGGTGCTGCTCTCTGGAATGTCCAAGATGGCCAATTTGATAGCTGAGAGCTTCTCATAAGTACAGAGACTGAAAATTGCCCTTTCTTATCAAGCCCCCAATAAGGTCTGTCTGCTCTTTCTGGATGAATTGAGGAGATGTTAAGTATAGCTGCACTATCCTCCTGATTAAACACTTGCTTTACTAACCAATCATTCCAGGATGATCCATTAGAATTCATAAGATCCCTCACCCAAATGAGATGGTCTCTGGCAATGGGTATAAGAGTAGGAGAAGGTTTTTGGAGCTCAGGTATCCAATTAAAATCAGCTATTTTGGTATTAGCTCCATTCCTTATTTCTATTTTCAGCCATTTTGCAAAGAAAGGCATAACATCCATCCGAGAGTTCCACATCCAAGATCCTTTTTGGGATTTTTCTGCATGAGTTATGGCTGTCTGTGGGAAGTATCTATCTTTCAGTAGCCTACTCACAAGAAGGTTGGGGTTGGAAGCAATTCTCCAAAGTTGTTTGCATATCAGAGCTTGGTTGAATACCTGTAAATCCAGAAACCCTAGCCCTCCATTCAATTTGGGAAGGGACAGAACATTCCATTTTTTCCAATGAATTCCTTTGGATTGTTGATCATTTGATTGCCACCAGAAGTTAGCACAGAGTTGTGATATCTCAGAACAGATTGTCAAGGGCAGTTTGAAACATGACATTGTGAAGATTGGTAGTGCTTGGATTACTGATTTAAGTAACACTTCTTTTCCAGCTGGGCTAAGCAGTTTAGATTTCCAACTTTGCAATTTGCCTCTAATAGAAGTAAGAAGATACTCAAATACCTCTCTTTTGGATTTACCAATTCCCAATGGTAGTCCCAAATACCTGGTGGACCTGTGAGATATAATACCATTAAGAGCAGAACAAATTGTATGTTGCAGTGTTTGAGGAGTATTTCTACTGAAAAAGATGGCAAACTTGGTCAAATTTACAGCTTGTCCTGTGAAGAGTCTGTATTTTTCCAAAAGATTCATAAGCACTGAAGCTTGATCTGCCCCTGCTCTACAAAAGAAAAGTGAGTCGTCTGCAAACAGGAGATGGGTGAGCAAAGGTCCATTTCTGGATAGTCTTAGACCCTTAAGTTGCCCATTTTCAACTGAATGTAGAATAAGTGCAATGATATGAATAAGTAAGGGGACAAAGGGTCCCCTTGCCTTATACCACGAGAAGGAGAGATATAACCACTCACAGCACCATTAATTTTAAAAGACAAGGAAGTTGTAGAAATGCAGATCATTATCCATTTGACAAACTCCCTGTGGAATCCCGTCTGCAACATAATATCATGGACACATCTCCATTCTACTCTGTCAAAGGCCTTAATCAAGTCTAATTTAAGAGCCATAAAGTAGTTAGAGCCTGATGAATGTCTGTTTAGATAATGGAATGCCTCTTGAGCAATAATTACATTGTCCATCAACTGCCGACCCTCTACAAAGGCAGCTTGATAGTCACTAATGCAAGAGTTTAGACATGCTTTTAATCTGTGAGCCAACACTTTGGAGATGATTTTGTAAACCACAGTACACAGGCTTATTGGTCTGAATTGACTCAGAGTATCAGGATTGAGGCATTTTGGAATCAGTGATATGATCGTGTGGTTCCAGTATTTCAGAAGCATACCTGATTGAAAGAAAGTGAGGATTGCAGCAAATAAATCCTGTTTGACCAGAGTCCAGAAGTGCTGGTAGAAAGTAGAGGTCATCCCTTCTTCCCCTGGTGCTTTATCTGCAGGAAGACTGAATAAGGCATTCTTAATATCTTCTTCTGAGACTGGCTTTAGCAAGGCTTCATTCATATCTGGAGTGATTGATTGAGGGATCAGATGGAGGATTGATTCTCCACCCCAGCTGCTTTCTGAAGTGAAAAGATTGCTGTAGAAGTCTGATATGTGTTGGTCAATGGCTCTTTGGGATGTTAGCAGTCTACACTGAGATGATAGAAGCCTGGTGATTGCATTTTGTCTTCTACGTTGGAGGGTAAATGCCTGAAAAAATCTAGTGTTTGCATCTCCTTCTTTGAGCCACCTCTGTCTGGATTTCTGTTGCCAATAGAGTTCCTCCTGGATATGAGCTTTGTTTAATTCCCTTCTCGTGACTTCCCAATTGTCCCAATTTTCTTCTGATTTATCATTGTTCAATTGCTCCATTTTGATGGTGAGTTCTGCTATGAGCTTTTGATTCTGGGACTGGAATGTGGAAGTCCATTTGAGCAAGGCTAGTCTTGTGTGTTTGATTTTTTCTTTCAATCTGAAGAAAGGTGTTCCTGTGACTGGTATGAGCCAGGCTGCTTTTACAGTGTCTTCAAAACCTTCTTTTCCTATCCACCTTTTGTCAAAATGGAATCTGGCTTGTCTTATTTCCTTGGGAAGTCCCAAATTCAGAATAAGGGCTGTATGATCAGAGGCACTCCTAACAATATTGAGCACTGAAGCATTTGGAAAATGTTGGTGCCATTCTAAAGAGTTAAATGCTCTGTCAAGTTGTTCTTCCACCAACTCAGAGGCATTCCTGTTGTTGCACCAGGTGTATGGATAGCCTTGAAGCCTAATCTCCTCCATATCCATCTGATTAATAAAGGAATTGAAAGCTTGGAGACTGCCAGGACTTCTTGGGATACCTCCTGATTTTTTTGAATTAGTGCAGATGTCATTCCAGTCTTCTATGGCAAACCAGTAACTTCCTCACAGGATTTTTTCATTTAATAGAATGTTCCACTGGTCAGCTCGAGTACTTCTGCAAGGACTAAAGTAGACAAAAATGCCCCACTGGGGACTTTGAGAAGGAAGAGAGAATTGAACTGCTATAAAAAAGTCTTTACATAATACTTGATGAATTACAACATTAGAATCCCAAAAAAGTGCTAAACCCCCACTGAGACCAATGGGGTCACTAATAGCTAGCCTATCAGCAAAACCTAACTTATTACTAACAAATTTAACAAATGATTTTTGTTTTTTGGTCTCAGACAGAAAAAAGAAATGTGGGTGGTGAGCTTTGATGAGCTCTCGCATTTGGGAAATTGTAGAGGGCCCACCCAGCCTTCTACAATTCCACACCACAGCTAGCATTGATCTTGTTGGTGCCATTTCAGGCTGGCTACCCCCACCTTCTCCATAAGAGATTTTTTTTTCTTTGAGACTGCTTGGTTCTGGATAGAGCTATGCTTGCTTTCTTCTTCTGGCTCCCTTGGCCTTTTGTCCCTTGATTTTTGAATTGACACTGCTGATGTGATTGTGTCCCTAAGAAGCCTGCCACCCGTGCTTCTATCCCTTCTCCAAGTTTTCAAAGGCCTTACTGCTTCAGAGATCATTTCATCATGGATAATGAGAGTTTGTGATGAAGTATGAGTCTTGTGGTCCACCTCCATATCTTTTCTTGATTCCACAATTTGAAGTGTGGATTCTATCGGTGGATCTTGGTGAATAGGAGTGGGAGTAGCTGAGGTCCAGGAGTCTTGAGCTCTTTCAGGAGATTTGGTAGGTGATTGTTCTGGAATGTGAATGAGCTGTTGACTAGTTTCTGCTCGATGAGAAGGAGTGTTGGGGGGGGGGGGGGGCGTTGTTTGAAGGAGAATCTGTGTGTGGAGATCCTCTGGAGGTTGATGGGTTGTGATCAAACCATTTCCGGCCTTCATTAACTTTCATGAAGTCTCCATATTGTCCTTCCTTTAGAGATTTGTTGTTGATGTCAGAAATTCTCTTTGAACAGCTCCCCCTAAGTGCCCAATCATACCGCAATAATGGCAAAGATTCAACAGCTTTTCATATTTAAATCCTACTTTTATTGCTTGATCTCCCAGTCTGATATTGGCCAGCCTTGGCAGAGGTTCGTTAAGGTTCAGAGTGACTAGCAGCCTTAGAAACTTCCCTCCATGATTTCCAGAATTTGCTAAGACCACATTTTTAACATTCTGAAAAACTTTTCCTATTTTTAGGCCTACTTCCGTACTCAACCAATCTAGAAGGACATTAGTAACTTGAACCCAGATATTAAGTTCCTGAAAACATGAATGCTTACTTGTTAATCCAGTTCTCCATTCCTTAAGGACAAGGTATTGATTTTCAAAGCTCCAATTGATGCCATCTGCAACCTTCTGACTATCTTCCTTACTTTGAAAAATAAACTGGAAATAGTTAGGGCTCAATTCTTTAATCTCCATCGATTGAGAGAGTCTCCAAATGCTGGACATGGTCCTCTTGATTCCAATCCAATTTGCAGCTCTGTCCCCAATTATTTTTCCAAAGAGACTCCTACTACATTCATCAGCACTCATTTTAATGTCCGTTTGGGCGATGTCGATGAATTCTGACTCCTTTTCAGAAAGAGAGAATCTATCGAGTTGGTCTGATAAATCCTCATTCTGATTCCCTTCCATATCAGCTGAAACCTAATTCAATTCTAAATCCCAAAAGAAGAGCTTATGAGAAAAATTGAAGAGATGCTTGAAGAGGTAAGGGGGTATGGTCGGAACACTGCCAGAGAATAGTGAAAATGATCGGAAAAAGAATGCTCCCACCTGAGAGAATCGCAAGGTCGCTCCCACCTGAGAGAATCTATATTTTTTTTATACTTTATTATCTTATATTATCTTATTTTCATTTTATTTTAACTGGTGTACTTTAACTAGTTTATTTATTTATTGAATTTAATCCTTACTATTTTTTATTTCCAAATTTATGTAATTAGTTTTATTTTAATAAATAAGAATTATATAAATTTGTTTAAATTTACTTTAATTTAAATGCACTCTACTATGACAAATTTTATCTTACTTTATTTTAGTTTAGTTTTTTCATTTAATATTATGTAATTTATTTTATAATGTTTTAAATATTGTAAGTTTATATCTTGTTAATTTAATTGAAAAGTTATATTAATTTTAAATTAAGCGATATCAATTGAACATACAACTTGGTTAGGTGTGGGGGGTAATAATGATACCATACAACAAGGAGGTCCCAAGTTCGAACACATTGCTTGATTTTTTTACCACCACGTCAGTATAAAATTGCCATAGCAGCAACCACGTCAGCATAAAATTACCATGTCAGTATAAATCGCCATGTCATCAGCCACGTCAGCAGACAAAGCCCAAAACTGGGCCCGGTGATTCGAATTGCCAAAAAATAGTCAAAGTGGTGTTATGTTTGCTAAATTCCAAAAGTTTGGTTAAAACGGTAAAAAGTTGCAAGGTCGTGATATTACCGGCAATTAGGCCAAAGAAAATCAATCAAAACTCAAATTTAACTCAATCTTCCTATCTCCATTAATATTAACCAATCATTCTTACACATCCCATCAACTTTAATTCACTGTTCATCCATTCACATAGTTTTAACTAACTATCACTTCCAATCATTTTTATCCTACTTTTACATCATAACAACTTATAATTATTTTATTTTAAATATTATTTTAATATATCCACTAACAACTAACCATACCACATTTTTTCAAAATTAACTATGGTTAAAAAAAACCAATGAAAAGCTAGTTGAATTCATAAACAATCACCTCCTTAGCACTTAATTACGTTTGTAGCTTTTCACTTGACCAAGTCTCTTGTTGGATTCGGTGGTATTCTGGCCTGACCGGGCTGCTTTTTTATCCCAACTTGTGCAATGTCTTAGCATTTAATTACGTTGGCAGCTTTTCACCTGACCGACTCGCTTATTAGATTCTGTGGTATTCTGGCCTGACCGGGCTGCTTGTTGAGCTCGACTTGTACAATTTCTTAGCCCTTAATTACGTTAATTACGCAGCCCGTCACTCGATTCTAAACATATTCCCTATACAATTTATTACAAGCAAACTACAAATTGTAGAGTCCTAAACCTATCGGTAAAACTTCTTGAGAAATGCCGAGTTCCACGTGTACATATGTGGGGTGTCGTCCAAATGTTCAAGTTGATAGGCCCCATGCGGGAGGACTTTGCTGATTTTGTAGGGCCCTTCCCATTTCGGCTTGAGAACTTTGGGGTCCGGCCCCGTGACTCTTTTATCACTAAGTCGCTGACTTGATAGAAACGCGCTTCACTTGCGAGTTAATATTTCTCTTGCTTCGCCTTTTGTATGCGGTGTTTCAGGGTTTGGCTTGTGACCAATGTTCGTCTATTAGATCGAGGTTGACCCTCAGGGACTCAGAGTTTGAGCCTTCCTCAAAGTTGGTTACTCGTAAGTCGGGGCTTCGAGCTCGACTAGAATCATCGCTTCTAATCCATACGCAAGACAGAAAGGCGTTTCCCCTGTTGACGCTTTGGCCGTGGCTCGGTAAGACCACAGCATGCCTGGGAACTCGTTCGGCCAGGTTCCTTTAGCCGCTTTGAGTTGGACTTTAAGTCCTTGTTTGATTATTTTATTTATGTCCTTGACCTGGTCGTTTGATTGCGGATGGTAGGGGGTGGAGAAAAAATATTTGATGATGTGTTCCTCGCAAAATGCCTCTAGTATTTTTCCCTTAAATTACTTTCCGTTGTCCGTGACTATGGAGTTCGGCACCCCAAACCAGTATGTTATGTTGTTCTACAGAAAGTCGATCATCTTTTGCTTTGTTATGATGGCTAGAGGCTCAGCTTCTGCCCATTTGGTTAAGCAGTCGACGACCACGACAACGAATTTTACTCCTCTTTTGTCGGTTCGTAGGGGGCCGATTAGATTAATCTCTCATTTTGCAAATGGCCACGGGCTGAATACGGACTTTAGAGGTTAGGGCTGCACAATGTTCGGCGCAAAAGTTTGGCATTTTGCGCATTTTTGGGCCAACTTGATGAGGATGTGACGCGAAGACTTAAGAACGCCTCGAGTCGAGCTTACTACGCGAGGAAGAGATTGGCCCAGAGGATGGGCGAGACTCAAGTGATCGAGGCTAGCACACGCAAGCTAGAACGCGACGCACGCGAGCTCTTCGCCGGTACGAGAGGCGCGGGCAGAGCAACCACGTGTTCACACGCGTGCGAGTGCCGTCACGTCTGGGAAGTCCTAGCGGGGGAAGTCGACATGCATGATGAGGAGGCGCGTGAGGCAATGTGGCGGCTAGGGTTCTAGTACTTCGTGCGCAAAATAAGATCCTTTAGATATTTAGTTTCCTTATTACTTCTAATTTCTAGCTTGTTTAGGACTTTAAATATTTTATTGCTTTATTAGGTGATCTAGTTCGATTAGGAATAGATTTATTTGGAGCCTATATAAAGGCGCATGCTCTTGTTATTTATCATGATCGAATATTAATACAAAAATCGAACTTTTGTTCAACTCTTTGCCTTAGAATTCTTTACGTTTTCTTTTGTAAATTATCTTTCGAAGGGGCGCGCGAGTGAACCTCCGAACCTATCGTCGTGACTGAGGCGCTCGCGTGACTCGACCGGCAATCGGACGCACGATCTCTCATCACAACTCCAGGGCGTCCTTTTTCAAGCTCGGCCAATAGTAGCCCTGCCTTATAACTTTATGGGCGAGTTCGTATCCCTCGGAGTGGTTGCCGCACATGCCTTCATGGACTTCTTTCAACACGTACTCAGCGTCCTTCTCGTTCGCGCGTTTTAGTAGGGGTGCCGAGTATCCTCATTTAAATAATTCTCCGACTACGATTGAAAATTGAGCTGCCTGCGTACGAAGCTGTCTGGCCTCCTTTGGGTCAGACGGCAATGCGTCGGTCTCGAGATACGACCTGATCGACTCCATCCAGGTTGGGGATTCGTTGTGTGAAGTTGGCCCGGTGCCTAATACAGAAGTGCCAGTCACGGATGGTTGCCTCTGTGTCCGACCTTGACGTACTCGATGCTTTCCATGTCTGCGCTTGAAGCGAGCCGGGCAAGTGCGTCGGTTGCATGTTTTCTGATCTGGGCACGTGCTCTATTTTGGTTTGGAACTTGGCCAAATTCTTCTTCACGAGGCCTAGGTACGGAGCTCCTTCACCTTGTACTCTCCGAAAATTGTTTGACCATCAGCATCGAGTCGGAATATATCACTCGGTCGGTCAGGCTTATGGCTTCTGCTAAGGATTTTGCGCTAAATATCAAGAGAAATCTAACACAAGAATTTGAACAAGAAGTTCGGTTTTCTTGTTAATAATTCGATGATGAAAAATAACAAGAGCATGCGCCTTTATATAGGCTTCAAATAAATCTACTCCTAATCAATCTAAATCTCTTAATAAAGCACTAAATAATTAAAGTCCTAAACAATATAGAAACCATAAGCAATAAGGAAACAAATGAAGAAAAGAGTCCTAAAGGATCTAGTCTTGTGCGCCAAGCAAAGGAACCCTAGCCGCCTGGGTCTCTTCACCGCATGCCTTGCCGTACTCCTCGAGGACTAAGGTCTCGCTCCTCGCGCGTGCAATCCCTCCACGCGGCATTATCGAGCGGTCCGGTTCGGCGTGACACTCGCGCGCATTGTCACACCCACCCACAAGCTCGCACTCATTGCGCTCGGTTGCGGTATCCTCGGACGCGCTTCTCTTGCGTGCGTCGTTTTGCGCGCCATCACCCGCTCCTATCGCATTAACCTCTACGGTCCGTCGAGCCAGCCGTTTACGGGCCTGATAAGCCCGACTCGCGGCGTTCTTCAGGCGTCTAGCCATATCCTCATCATTCCCATCCCTTTCAAGTGCTTCCTTATCCTCAAGGACGAGAGACGAAAACCTTTCGCGCATTGCGTCCAAGTCCTCCCAAGTCACCTCTTCCTCGGGCGTTTCTTTCCAATCAACTAGTACCTCCCAACGGAATTGCCCGGCTTTCTTCAGTTCTCGGTACTAAGTGCACGGCTTCGTCTAGCGACGATTTGCCCATCGGGTGCGGTTGCGGGCGACCAATCGCTCAGCTTATGCGCGTCGCCCAAGCTTCGCTTTAGTTGTGACACATGAATTACCAGATGGATTTGCAATTCCTCCAGCAACCTTGCCAATCCTTTGGAGCACTTGGTAAGGCCCGTAGAATCGCACCCCGAATTTGGACAGGGTTCGTTGCGCGACCGTGCATTGCCTAAAGGGCCGAAGCTTTAGGTAGACCCAGTCGCCCGGCTCAAAGATTTCCTCGTGACGCTTCTTATCGTGGAACGTCTTCATTCCATTGATGGACCCTTCGAGATTTTTCTTCAGTTCATGCAGCATTAGGTCGCGCTCTATGAGCTCCCGCTCGACCTTGTTGTTAGCACCTTAGGTATTGCTCTAACGTTCAGTTGGTCACCTCAGTTTGTCCGTCGGTTTGCGGGTGGTAGGCCGAGCTCATGGCCAGTTCCCTGCCTTGCATTTTGAAGAACTCTGACCAGAAGCTACTCATAAAAATGCGATCTCGATCGAAAACAATCGAGTGAGGGACTTCGTGTAACTTTATCACATACTCCACAAATAGCCGTGCAATCGACTTCGCAATGTACGGGTGTGTTAGGGGAATGAAGTGTGCGTACTTCGTGAGTCGGTCCACCACGACCATCACTCCATTAAACTCATTGAACATGGGCAGTCCCTCAATGAAGTCCATGGTGATGTCTTCCCAAATCCGCTCGGGAACGGGTAGGGGCTGCAGTAATCCCCCAAGTCGGCGCGAGTTCATTTTTACTTGCTGGCACTCGTCGCACCGTGCCACATATTCCCGTACTTCATGTTGTTGCCCGGGCCAGTAGAAGGTGATTTCTAGCCTCATCCACGTGAGGTATACGCTTGAATGCCCTCGAAAATTCGAGTCGTGGAAGTGCTTGATTATCGCTTCCTTCAAAGGCCAGGCGCTTGGCACTAACACGCGATCTAGGTATAAGAGCAACCCGCCATGGTCGTCGTACTCGTCAGCGGCTGCGTCTTTTGCTTCCATCTTGCCGCGTATGTCCTGGCAAAAGGCGTCGTCCTTTTGCGCGCGTCTCAAATAATCCCATAGGGCCCAGGTAGGCTCGGATATCGCCTGCAGCTTGGCCACGTCCGTTCGTCGCGATAAGGCATCGGCGACGACATTTTGTCGCCCCGGGCGATACACGATCTTGAAGTCAAACCCCATAAGCTTCGAGACGAATTTCTGCTGTTCGGGTGTGACAATCCTTTGCTCCAATAGGTGCTTGAGGAGCTGTTGGTCGGTCACGATTCGGAAACTTCCCCCTAGTAGATAAGGCCTCCAACATCGCACCGCCACGACTACGCGAGCATCTCCTTGACATAGCCTGACATCCCGAGCTTCATAGTCCCAAGGGCCTTGCTAAGGTAGGCGAGTGCTCGCCCTTCTTGAACTAGGACAGCTCTGATCCCAATGTCGCTCGCGTCGGTGTGGACCTCAAATAGGACGTCCTACATCGGCATCGCAAGCACTGGTGTGGTGGTCATGGCACCCTTCAATGTTCCGAACGTGGTTTCACTAGCCTTGGTCCACTTAAACCCCCATTTCTTAGTCATCTCGGTAAAAGGGTTGGTGATGGTCCCGTAGTCCTTTATGAACTTCCGGTAGTACCCGATCAACCCTAGGAACCCGCGCAGTTGCGTTAGGCTCGTAGGCTTAGGCCAATCGGCCATGGCCTCGATTTTCCTCAGGTCAACTCTCACGCCCTCGTGCGAGATAAAGTGGCCGAGGTACTCGACCGTTTCTTTCCCAAAGGAGCACTTCGAGGGTTTGATGTTGAACGAGTTTTGGGATAAAATATCCAAGACCACTCGTAGGTGCTCGATGTGCTCTGGCCATGTCCTCGAATAGATTAAAATGTCGTCGAAGAATACTAGCACAAATTTGTGCAAGTACTCTTGAAAAATTGAGTTCATAGCAAATTGAAAGGTGGAAGGCGCGTGGCAAAGTCCAAAGGGCATCACCAAGTACTCGTAGTACCCTTGGTGTGTTCGAAAGGCCGTCTTTGGTATGTTCGGCTCCGCCACTTGGATTTTATGGTACTCGGCTCTCAAGTCCAATATAGAAAAATAGCACGAGCCTCCCAATTCATCCAACATGTCATTAATACTAGGTATGGGAAATCGGTCTTTGATAGTAGCGGTGTTCAGAGCTTGGTAATTCATGCAAAAGCGCCACGTGCCGTCTTTCTTTTTTGTGAGCAACACCGTGAAGAGAACGGGCTCGTGCTATGTTGAATTAGCCCTGTCTCGAGCATCTCGCGCAGCTTCTTCTCGATCTCAAGTTTTTGAAAGTGTGCATATTGGTACGGGTGGACATGTACGGCTCGACCCTCATCGACCAACGGAATACGATGGTCGTAAGGCCTCCTTGGCGGCAACCCCTTTGGTTCGGCGAGCACCTCGTCGAACTGCTCCAACAAGTGCCGTATCTCCTCTTCGTGCCTGTAACGCCCCGAGCAGTTACAATATTAGAACGATTTCACTCGTTCGACTATAGAGTGAAATTGGTATTTTCAGATTCCCGAATTATTTGACTTATGGGAATTTATATGCTTAAGTGCTCATTTATTTCCAAGTATGTGAGATTATTCCATTCAAGTTCGACATTATGTCGAGGGAATTCTCGGTCAAATTTTATTCAACAACCGAGCCAATTCAGAAATTAATTCCGGTCCATTTATTTTAGAAATGGACTTTATAAGTGGGGATTAATAAATTCAAGTTGACGAATAATCGAAATCAAGTATATTTCAAGGAATTGTCTCAATCAAGTCGTGATCGGAATCGAGTATGTTCGGTCACGAGCCTCGAGCTTAATTCCCGATCCCTAGCTAACGCCCCGATCAGCTAATATATCAGAACGGTTCCACTCGCTCAACTATAAAGTGAAACCGGTAGTTTTCCAGATTTCCGAGTTGTTTGATTTAAGATAATTACATGAATTATGTGTTTATATATGTGTATTATGTGTCATGTATGGTAGTTATAAGTCCGATATTATTCATTCCTAATAATCGAGTATCTCGCGCCTACCAAGCCCTAGCACGTGCATGAGCGCATCTGTAATATCCCATTCAGTAATTAATAAAAGTAATTATTTTAGTTATAAGTTTGAACTAATTACTTTTATTAATAATGCTTGTTCCTAGTTTCGAGCCCAGTTATTAAGTTATTCAGTTAAAATCGGTCGAAGTAAGTGATCCCTGGACTATTGCGCAAATCGAACGAGCTGCGCCAGAAACTTCAACAAATACAAGAAGAAAATGATAAACTGAAGGAAGAAAATAAGAACTTAGCAGCTGAGATGAAAAGCCTGAAAATATCCATGAGGACCGAGTCAAAGAGTACAATGTGGCTGTTCTTTGTTGCATCTGCTATCATTTTCTATCAGTATCTGAATAAAAATTCTGGTGGTCAGGGTTCCTCTAACATGATTGCATAAACTAGTTGAATGGATGTATTGGTGAAGTTGTGACATGTATTTTCCCTGCATTTGTGTTTGTGTTTTTGTAACTTCATCCTTATGGCTGGTTAGGATGTATGAAGGTTGATGTATTGAACTGATTCCATGTTGTTGTATTTGTAATGCTTCTGTTTATCAAGTTTGAATGTTATGGCTTTTTTGTAACTTTGTCCTTTATGCTTCTGTTTATTAGTACTTATCCTTTGTAATGCTTCCATGTAGTTGTGGTTGAAGTTTGAATGTTCTGATATGAAAAGCAAAAGTTTAAGTAACTGGAAGAACAATAAGCTTCATTCATTGCAACCACATTGTTTGATAAGTACAAAAATAACTTGGACCCCTTACAAAAGCAAAACCCAAAAGCAGTTGTTCAGTTTTTCCCACAATAAAAAACAACCATTTATACATGTCTTCCCAAAAACAAAAGCAGTTGTTCAATGTCTGTTAATCACAAGAAGTACCATCAATTTCCCTAACTAGTTTCTTTTGCCACCAGAATGCTTATAACCTAATGCATGTTGAAGTTGTTCAAAGGGGCTTGGTCCTGCTTTAGATGGTACTATGGGAATTTGGTACTCAGGACAATTTGGTCCTCTGAACTGCAATTCTTCATTGGAGTATGTAGACCCTTCCTCTGTGTTTGGTGGCAACATAGTTGGTCTGTCAACCTTATAGCCAAGACATAAAAGGATTATATAAACAATATGCAAAAAAAAAAAAAACATTGAATAAAACTAACTACTATGATTATTTACTTACACTAGTACTAGATTGGCTAGTGTTTGCATTATTCTGTCTATTAGAAGATCTTGCTCTTTTTCTTTGAAGCTGCACATAGAATAAAAATAAAAAAAACAAATGAACAGAGTTATAAAATTGATCTATAGTAACAAAAGCTAAAAAAACAATAAATCACACTAATATGTAAATCGACTTACAATGCTGTCAACTTGGCCACCTTGCTTTTTTCTTCTATCACATGACCTCGTATTATGACCAGTCAGCCCGCATTTCTTGCAAGTAACTTTCCAGCCTTGCTTGAACATCTTAACTGAATTCTTTGACTTCTTCTTCTTGGGCTCTTCAGGACCCCTCTTTCTGGCTTTTGATGGCCTCCCAGCACCCCTCCCAAAGTTAGGAGGCAAAGGTGGAATGAAAAGAGTCTGAGTCCACTGAGATACACTATTTGTTCCAAAAATTGCACCACCATACACCTTCTTGTACAATTGTGCAGAGTACCAATCAGAGACAAAGTCAACTGGATCCCATTTTTGTGCTAAAATAGCACTACCAGCATGCTTACATGGGATTCCTGATAAGTCCCAAACCCTGCAAGTGCAGCTTCTTTTCTCCAAGTCAACATTGAACTGAGACCCATCATAGCACTTGATTTCAAAATGAGTGTCATCACACTTAATAGGCATACAGTCTGAGGCATGGGATAGATGCTTCTGTAGGATCAAGTTGATAGTAGGACAAATTCTTCCACTCCATCTTAAGTCAGCCTTATCCCTTTTCTTTTGAAGTTTGGTGCATAAGTATTCCCTGATCTACTCACACATGGTGATTATTGGCTTCTCTCTGGCCTCAATGATGTTGCTGTTGAAGGTCTCACATATATTGTTAAGCAACAAATCACACTTTGGCAAATCAGAAAAGAATGCCCTACACCATTGTTGTGGTGGTTTATTCATAAACCAATTGAATGCCTCAACACTCATGCCTTTAATTTCTAACATTCTTGCAGTAAAATCTCCCACAGTTGTGGCCTGGCTGCCTTCCACTCAGCAGTCTTATAAGCCAATCCTCTGAACCCAGCATTAAGGAAATTATTGTGCAAATGCCTAACACAGAATCTATGTGCTGCCCCAGGAAAGACAATGTCAAAGGCCTGTATAAGCCTTTTTTGTTTATCAGATATGAATGTCTGCATTTCTGGCTTAGAGATATCCAAATCCTTCTTCAAAATGGTTAAAAACCACTCCCAACTCTCTCTGCATTTCACTCCAACCACAGCAAATGCAATAGGGAATAAATTGTTGTTAGGGTCTACTGCAACTGCAGTTAACAAAATCCCACCATGTGGCCCCTTCAAATGACACCCATCTACACCTATCAGTGGCCTACAACCAGCTTTATAACCCTCTTTCAAAGCACTAAAACAAACATAAAACTTACTAAATCTCTCATCACCACTCACTTTTTCAGTTGCTAATAACACTGTTGAACCAGGATTGGAAGATTTTAGCTCCTCTGCATAATCCCATAGCTGTGAGTATTGAACATCAAGATGTCCCTGAAGAACATTCATGGCCCTTCTCTTGGCTCTATAAGCCTGATCTTTGGAGACATTCACATTCAGTTCATGAATTACATCAAGCCTCCAGCCCTTCACACTTCTCTTTGGGTCAGTTTGAAAATTGCTAATGTACCTCTCACTCAGCCACTTAGACTTAATGTTCTTCACATTGAAGCTCCCATGACATGTATGATTGGGATTATACTCTCTAATTTGGTAACTAGATTGTCCCTTCATTTGTAAAAGATTACATCTCCACTTACAGCCTCCATCATCACATCTAACATAGACCCTAATCTTATCATTTTTAATTGTCTTTAGGGTCCTTTTTGTTTTAATTGAAAGTAATTGAATGGCCTTTCTAAACTCCTGTTTAGTTGCAAAAACCATTCCCAACTCAAACACAGGATCAAATATAAGTTCAGGATTGAAGACAGGAGTATAAGTATGCATATCATGATGTAGAAGTTGAGTTTATAATTGATTCTATGAATATAAAGAGTTAAAGTTGTTCGAGATCAATTATATGATATATGTGCTTGATTTGATGAGATGTTGATAAAGATATGAATAAGCTGGAAGAGTATGATTTAAATTAATGATTCTTATGTAAAAGAGGAGTACATGAGAACAAGAATTAAGTGATTTGGCAACGTATAGCTTGAGTTATGAATTTTTGAAGATGAACATGCAAGATGAAGTTTATGTTCACTATTGACTTTAAATTCCAATAACTTGATGTACATGCATGCTAAAATTATGAAATTTTTATGACATGTCTAATTATGAGTTGAGATTATGACTGTTAAATTTTATGATTTGAAGATGAGAAATGAATGAGTTATGAATATAAGAAGGCATATATGTAAAGATAAGTATATATGCAAGAATATTCATGAAATGTTTAAGTTGTTAAAATGAGATGATCATGAATAATTCTCATATAAGTGATGAGTAATTTGATGAAGTTTTGGTATAATATGTTGAGTATACAATTTTATAAAGATTGTATTAAGTATGACATATTAACATCATGATTAAATGTTATGAGTAAAAGATGATTATGGCTTGAGATTATTTTCACTTTCAAGTTAATTAAGTGAAAATTTAGTATAAGCCAATATCTAAAAATTGGGAGATATGATGTATGATGAATTAAGTATTTGATCAAGTTAAATTAAGATAAGTTATAAATCATGTTGATGATGTTGGTAAAAGTAAGCATGTTTTAAGTTTAAATACTCAATCAAGTATAATGTGTTATTTTCACATATGAGTTATGACATGCTAAGTATAATACCATATTGATGTTTATGAAGACATGATTTATATAAGGTTAAGTAATTGATCTTAAGTAAAAGTAAAAAGAGAAGTTAAGTATAAACTTGAGAAAAAGCAAGTTTAATGAATTTCATTAAGATTTGGATAAGTTAATAATCTTAAAAATCTTATTGAGTATACGAGCATAGTACTTAGTATATTTGTTATATTTGATGTAACTTGCAGATACAGTAACGGTACAACACTTATCGTTTTTCAAATGATTTCAAAGACAAAAAGGTGGGGACCCTGAATGGGTATCACATTGAGTACGATATTGATGTCATATGGGATGAGGAGACCATCAGTTGTCTCAGAGTATATCCTAATGTTTAAGTTTTACGCTTGGGATGAGGAGGCATTCAGTTGTCTCAAAGTATATCCTAAGTTCTGATGGAGGCCGCTTGAGTTGCCTTGAGAAATATCCATCAGAGTGTGAACACGTATCCGATCAGATATCGGAAGAGAAGAGAAAAGTGTAAGTTTCAGTACCAGAACAGATTTTTGGTTACCGATCAGATATCGGTTTATGATTATCTTTATTCGTTACTCATCCCCATGAGTTTTAGTTTCACTATCAACTAATTCATATTCACTATACAGCGGCGCGTTCACACTTGAATTGATTAATTACGATATCGCCCCTAATATGAACGCGCCGTTGTATGTTCAGTACCCCGTCCTGCTTGAATTGTTCATACATCGGTGCGTTCACACTAAGGGCGGTACCGTAATTAATCAATTCATAATTAATCAATTCAAGTGTGACCGCATATAAAATCAACCTCTGCAAACTTGAATTGATTAATTACGGTACCGCCCCTAGTGTGAACGCGCCGCTGTATGTTCAGTACCTCGTCCTGTACGGTACCGCCTCTAGTGTGAACGCGCCGCTGTATGTTCAGTACCTCGTCCTGCTTGAATTGACGCGTTCACACTTGAATTGATTAATTACGGTACCGGACGAGGTACTGAACATACAGCGGCACGTTCACACTAGGGGCGGTACCGTAATTAAGTACCGCGTCGCGTTCACACTTGAATTGATTAATTACGAGGGCGGTACCGTAATTAATCAATCCAATTCAAGTGTGAACGCGCCGCCAAGCAGGACGAGGTATTGAACATACAGCGGCTCGATCACACTTGAATTGATTAATTACAGTACCGCCCCTACCGCACCTCGTACTGAACATACAGAGTTGCGTTCACACTAGGGACGGTACCTAGGGGCAGGACGAGATTGAACATACAGCGTCGCGTTCACACTTGAATTGATTAACTACGGTATCGTCCCTAGTGTGAACACAACGCTGTATGTTCAGTGTGAATGCGCCGCTGTATGTTCAGGACAGCGGCGCGTTCACACTTGAATTGGTTAATTACGGTACCGCTCCTAGTGTGAACGCACCGCTGTATGCTCGTCCTGAACATACAGCGGCGCGTTCACACTAGGGGCGGGACGAGGTACTGAACATACAGCGGCGCGTTCACACTTATTACGGTACCGTCCCTAGTGTGAAAATTACGGTATCGTCCCTAGTGTGAAAATTACGGTACCGTCCCTAGTGTGAACGCGCCGCTGACCTATTACGGTATCGTCCCTAGTGTGAACGCGCCGCTGTATGTTCAGTACCTCGTCCTGCTTGAATTGAAAATTACGGTACCCTCCCTAGTGTGAACGCGCCGCTGAACTATTACGGTACCGTCCCTAGTGTGAACGCGTCGCTGTATGTTCAGTACCTCGTCCTGCTTGAATTGGTTCACACTTGAATTGATTAATTACGGTACCGCAGGACGATGTACTGAACATACAGCGGCGCGTTGACACTTGAATTAATTAATTACGGTACCGCTCATAGTGTGAACGCACCGCTGTATGTTCAGTACCTACATGCTCAAAGAATAATGCATCATCATCATCACTACTAGTATCCCTCATGTCATAATCACTATCAAAGAATTCATCATACCAATCAGTAGAATGTCCACTATCCTCATTACCCTCAGAATTCTCAGCATCACTCAAATGAACACCTTTTCCTCTGTTAACCCCAACAAGATTATCCTCGCCATCAAGATTAGTTTCACTTACATCATTCTGACTCCTAATCCCACTACCAACCCCAACAATATTATCCTCTTGAGTAACACCCTCTACACCAACAACATTATCCTCACTCTCACTCTCAGACCCACTATCACCCCCACTCTCAGACCCACTCTTACTCCCACTCTCATTATCACTGTCACTCTCATCTAGATCCACCCAACTACCTTCAACAGACAAACTAGAAGGTTCAAAAGTGTTGAAAACTTCCACAAATACATTAAACTCCCTTTCAGATAAGTGGGACTTTTCCCAAATCCTAACATCATCATCCCCTTCTATCCTCCTCAGACTCAAACCCACCTGTATGAAATAGCTCCTATCACCAACCACACCAAATTTTGTGGAAAACATTTTTAGTTTCTTTTCAGACATTTCATTAGCAGGTACAAAATCAAACACCATTTTATGGCCACCTTCATATACTCCAAAGTCGGACTTCTGGAATTTACCACCACACCAAAAAATGACAGTGAATAGGTCACTACTTCGATCTATGCATATAGGAAGAAAACAAAAATTAGAACCCTAAAATTTTAACAAACAGAGGTGGGGAATCATTTTCAAAATAGAAAAAGAGACATAATAGCACATGGGATCAACTAATTTGGAAATAAACAACCCTAAAATCGGACAAGAAAAATAGACTAGGGTTTTCAAAAAATTCGAATAACATACCGTAGCTTGGATTGGGTGAATCCCAGTAACTTTTCGATCTGATTTTGATTCTCGTCTCCATAGATTAATCTTAGGAATTCTTGCTGCTAGGTTAGTTGTCTTTTGTTGCTAGATTATTTCTTTCTCGCTGCTAGGTTAGTTGTCTTTTGTTGCTAGGTTAGTTCTTTCTTGCTGCTAGGTTAGTTGTCTTGTGTTGCTAAGTTAGTTCTTTCTTGCTGCTAGTTTAGTTGTCTTTTGTTGCTAGATTATTTCTTTCTCGCTGCTAGGTTAGTTGTCTTTTGTTGCTAGGTTAGTTCTTTCTTGCTGCTAGGTTAGTTGTCTTTTGTTGCTAGATTATTTCTTTCTCGCCGCTAGTTTAGTTGTCTTTTGTTGCTAGGTTATTTCTTTTCTTTCTTGCTGCTAGGTTTTTTTTTTTTTTTAAACAAACAACGCCCCGGAAGGGCGGGGGATTGGGCTGGATCCCCAACCTGTGCATAGATCAGGGCCCCAAAATCGGGAGCCCAAAATATCAACGAACAAGATACAAAAGTCTATAGAGTCTCACAATCAAAGACAAAACCAAAAGAAAAACAAAACAGAAAAGCCAAAAAATGAAAAAGGAACAGAAACTACAAAACAAAGTCGATCTTTGGGCTAACAGATGCCCGAAAAAATGTCTATACTAATGACAATAGAGATCCTAAACTAGTGAAAGCGGAACGTTGGATATCCAAGCTGATCCATCCGTACAAGAGTGCGAAGGCGGAGTGGAGCAGCGTCGGTCTAAAATGTATGTGTGTCTGGTATGGTGGCGCCAAGGCTGGCCAGGCAGTCAGCAGGTCTGTTCCCCTCACGGAAAATGTGCGTGATCTTTCTTGCTGCTAGGTTAGTTATGTTTTGTTGCTAAGTTAGTTTTCTGATGCTGCTAAGGTTAGTCTTTTGTTGCTAGGTTAGTTGTCTTTTGTTGCTAGATTATTTCTTTCTCGCTGCTAGTTTAGTTGTCTTTTGTTGCTAGGTTATTTCTTTTCTTTCTTGCTGCTAGGTTAGTTATGTTTTGTTGCTAGATTATTTCTTTCTCGCTAGTTTAGTTGTCTTTTGTTGCTAGGTTATTTCTTTTCTTTCTTGCTGCTAGGTTAGTTATGTTTTGTTGCTAGGTTAGTTGTCTGATGCTGCTAAGGTTAGTCTTTTGTTGCTAGATTATTTCTTTCTCGCTACTAGTTTAGTTGTCTTTTGTTGACAGGTTATTTCTTTCCTTTCTGCTGCTAGGTTAGTTGTCTGATGCTGCTAAGTTAGTTGTGTTTTGTTGGTAGGTTAGTTGTCTGATACTGCTAAGTTAGTTGTATTCTTTTTTTATAAAAAAATTGTAGCCCATAGGATTTGAACCTGGTACCTCATGGAGGTAAGACAAGCAATGCAACCACTACACCACTCAAGGTTGAGTATCTTTTGTCCCTAGGTTATTTATTTCAATACAACGGGTCAACGCCGGAAGTCAACGGTCAACGCCGGAAGTCAACGGTTAACGCCAGAGTCAACGGTCAATGCCGGAGTCAACTAATAATTATTTTATTATTTAATTAATGTATATTTTAATTGATTTTGATCTAGACAAAATGAGTGGCTAAGATTGAGTCTCACGTACTCATTTTAAGAAGTGGTCTCATTGGATCCATCCCCTATATATATATATATATATATATATATATATATAGAAGTGCGCTCAAATAAGAAAAGAACATAACGAAAGAAATAAGAATTAATTGGGACCATTTGATCTGCCGCTGCAACGGCCAGGATAAACTCCAAATATTAGTTAATTGACTGTGGCATTTTAGTAAATATCGGTGAGATTTATGGACAAGCTAAAAAGGTAAGGGCACATATGTATTTTGCAAAAGTGGGCCCCTCCACTAACTCTTCCCCTACCCTAAATCCCACCCACCCGTCTCACACATCTCATACATATCCTCTCTCTCTCTATCTCACAGTCCACACACTTTCTTCACGCACACACACACGGTCCACACACTCATACTCACACACAGTTCACCCACCGCCGACTATGGCTAACAAATCCGCCGTTGATCGACCGTTTCCGTCGGAATCATCATGAACCTGAGGCGACTGAAACTTTCGTTTGAGCAGATAAGTCCACCACCATCACGGCGTCGCCGTTTTCTATTTCCGATTTCCGGCGGACAGGATGTTTGAAGCCGTCGTCCATCGGTGGTTCTCTTCGCCGTTATTGTGGAGCCCCATGGTCCCAAGGATGGGTGAGTAAGACGCGGACGACGATGATGAAGTGGTGACGGCGAGCAGCCGTCGACGGATCTCTGCTTCACAAATATACCATTGCAGCCGGGCATAGTCGGAATTGGGTCGGACAGAGACGCGGTGTTGGGGACAGTATTGATTGAGTCGATAGCCCCCGTGTAGGCGGCGGCGTACGGCGGTGTTCGCCGGCGGTGAACAGTGTCGGATAGGTTGAACACATTTAGGGTTGGGCCATGTTTTGAGAATTTGACATGTTTAGGGGACTTCTATGCAATATTTTTACTTTATTATATTTGCACTTTAGTAAGGGGGGCTACTATGCAATTTAATGGAAGATTAATAAATACACATTAGTGTTGAATAAGATGCACAATATTGACCTGAACCATGCACAATAAAAAGCTACATAATATGTTGTTACACATTTAAATGTGTACAATTGTTTTTTTTTTAAAAAAAAAAAAGATTGATGAACCAAAATAACCGAGATTTAAAAAAAACGAGAATCTATCAGAAATATAAAGTTTCAAATTGAAAAAAGTTGATCGGTTTCAGTCGCTATTGCTAATGTGCATTTTTATAGACGTTAATGTGCAATTCATCTAACACTGTTGTGCAGTTCATTTAACACCATTGTGCAATCGCAATGTATGATTTATTAATAATTTATTCCAAATCAAACTAAAAAATAAACCATATTATTAGGTTTATTCGAGGGTAGTCTTAATTAACGTAAATAATCTGAATGATTTATTTTGTTATACTATAGAAAAATACTTTGATTTTAATATTATATTTAATAATTTATGTTATTTTTCATTCGAACTGTCATAATAATAATATATCGAAATCAATGATGTGCATTCTTGGATGCAATAATGTGCCTATTATCTAATGTTATTATGCAGTCTATTGGTCGAGGTATATTTTTTATGTGCATTATGATTTTAGAAACTTTAATAATTTGTTTTCAATTAACATTATTTTTTATTTTTCAATTTAGTTATATAATAAAAATATATTTATTAAAGTTAATTATTTCATTCAACGTTTTATATTATTGTTTGTTGAAAATAGATAATACATATATTGATAAAATATAAAATAATATTTCTTTTTACATACTTCAATTACTTATGCTATTTTTTTTTTACGTAAACTATAGATCAAGCAAAAAATAACAAAAAATTTAATATATTTCAAAATCCACACTAGTATACA
>BKCP01005750.1:444747-492461 GCA_008636005.1 Striga asiatica | reverse complement strand
GGCCCGTACGAGCACTTGACGTCCGAACCAACATACATAACTTGAAAAACTACTCAGGGCCGAATGTTATACATGTAAATTCATGACTATAGAGGCTAAAACATGTGGCACATATTGCATGCAATGAACTAGGGTTCGGGTCCCCATTTTAACATATTTTCGAGCATGATTTGACAAAGGCAATGAACTCATTTTATTCTCAAATTTTTACAGCATCAATGGTATGATATTTGAGGGTGTTTAAACAAGAAATCTCGACTTAGACATGCTTCCTACTCGAATTTCATTTTTAAGGTCATTTATTTCAAAAATTCGTAACTCACATATAATGACATGCATGGCTCGGTTTTTCTTCATGAAAAATCTTAAAATGTCATAAAATAATTAATGGAATCAAAAATCCCGAGCTTACCTCGGTTAAAAATAGAGAAATCGAGTTATGGCTCAAACTAGGGCGAGTCGCGGCTTTGGAGGTTAAGCTCACTTTGTGGTGTGATTTGTTCGAGCCAATTAACTCTAAAAGGCTTAGAAAATTCTAAAGAATACTTAGAATATGCTAAGCCTCGAGAGATTATGGCTGGAACACGAGGTGGTTGCCTTCTCTCCTTCCCCGGGGCGCGCGCGCGGGCAGCAGGGCTGGTAGCTTTGCTCTCGGTTTTCTCCTCCCTCCTCACTATTTTTCTCGAGCTCCAATTTCTGTAAGAGCTTAAAATGGACTGAGGGAGGGGTCTTAAATAGGTGTTGAGGGCGGAGCTTACTATGTTGGTCAAGGGAGACCAAAGATCATGAGTTTGCCTCATTTTATGTGCATACGAACTTGAGGGTGTTGGGGCATCTTTGCATGGAATATTTGGGTGGAATGGCAGGTCCTTTAGTGTATAAAAATGAGGTCAAATGGGGTCTGGTCCCAAGTGCACGAAATAGGGGGGACAAGGGCTGCACAAGTGATTAAAATATTCACTAGCCCACATGCACTACCATTATAATAATCCCCATGTTCATTGTCTTTGCTTAAACATGTCTTAGGGCAACTTAAGCTTAATTAGACCCTCATTAGGTCCTAATTACACGCCTGAGTTGGGCCATGAGGAAAGTGGGCCGAAAAATGGTGTTTTGGGCCTTAGAAGCTGGACTGGTCGCGCTGGGCGCTGGGCCCTGGGTGCGGGGACGCGGGCTGGGCGCGAGGGCGCGACTGGGCTGCGCGGGAAATGGTGCTGCTCGGGGAAAATGACTTTGGGCTGAGTTGCAAGGGTTGGGAAAGGCTTCCAACACTTAGAAAATTTTAGGGAACTTATGCCAAGGCTTAGGACAAGCCTTGGGCTCGGTAGGCACGTGCTTGGCACGGCACGAGGCGCGGGTGCGGGGCTCGGCACGGGCGGCTTGGGTGAGCACTAGGGCTCAATATAAAATGTCCAAAGCTCGACTTTGGTATTCTAACATACTTAGAAAAATATTCTAAGTATTAAAATATCAACTCTCAATTTTTGACTTAGGAAAATATACTCGGAACGACAACTAGGGTTCGTGTCCGGTAATTTCTCGAATTGACTTGCTATTATTTAATAACCCAAATTACTGGATTAACCTTAACTTATACTTGAGATAGAATTATTCAAAGAATAATTTATCATGTTTGAGCATTTAGCATAAATAATATAACTCGATAATTTCTGAAAATTACGGATTTCACTTATAGTCGAGCAGTGAAACCGTTCTGAATATCATTACTGTTTTGGGGCGTTACATTTTCTAAGTTCAGTCATAAGTTATATCGTTTTCTAAGTTAGTCAATTTCGGTTGATTTAGCGAGGAAATAAAGTGCGACAAATGCTAATGTTCGAGATTGCATGATGTGAAAAGAAACAAATCGTACCATTCCATAACCTTGAGCCCTATTACATGAAGAAATGAGTAAAAGAGTCGTTAACATGCCTAAGCAAAAGGATTCAAGCTCCCTAGCTTCTCCTTGATCGCCCTCAAGTTTGACTTCAACATCTTCAACTGCTCAATCACTCCTTCGTCCAGCGGTGGAGCATTGTTGATGGCAAGGATCTCCTCTTTAGTTAAATTCACATTGCCTTAGCATTGTCAAGTGACTTCTACTGCTGCTTCAATGTTTAGGATAAACATCCACCTTTGATCTCTTCACTGGCGTCTTCAGCAACCTTCGGTAGAAACATCATCGCCATAGCTATCTTCAACCTTCTTGGTATCTCGTTCAACCTTGACGCGGTCCTCTTCAGCTAGTCGTTAACATGGTCATCTTCGGCCCTTGAGCATCTACCTTCGACTCTGCAGTAGCTCGTCCAGTTATCATGTCTTAAGCCTTTGCAGTCGCTCGTCTTGGCATGGTTATCTTTGACACGTGAACCTGCGGCACAAACAATGTGGCCACGGTCATCTTTGACCTTTCTAGTGAGATGTGTCGTCCTGAGTTGATGTCGTACGACAAAGTTGATGGTTCTTTCATGCAGCTTGGCCGGTGGGATGTGTCGTCCTAAGTTGATGTTGTACGGAAAAGTTGATTCTTTCATGCAGCTTGGCCTTTGAGTGTGTCATCCTAAGTTGACGTTGAGCGGCAATGTTGATGGTTCCTCCGTGCAGCTTTGACTTTGAGATGCGCTATGACGTTGAGCTACAAGGTTGATGCTTCCATGCAGTTTTGCCTTTGAGAATGTTGTCCTAGCATTGGCAGTAGCTCCCATCTCTCGTTGAGTTGAGTTGGTTGTGGTTGCTTGCAAGATCCATGTTGTAGACTTCTAATAGGTATACTCTCGAGTCCACTTGCTCATGTGAAGAGACTTTGTAACTCTTGGCCACGTCCTCGAGAAATCACCATGATGAGGTCTTTGACTGCAAGGCGAGTCCCTTTCTCCAGTGGTGCTCGTGAGAACAGCCTCGGTTCAGCCCGACAGCTCCCGGATATCCACGATTTAGTTCGGATAGTGGCCAAACAGCTCCGTTTCAGCTCGGAAGGATCCTGGACAATCTCCGTGTAAGCCAAACAGCTCCCGAACAGCCCCAGCTCAGCCCGAACAACTCCCGATCAGCCTCGTATCAACCCGGCAGTGTTTATTGTGTTTTTGTGCTTATTTTCGTGTGATTTATGTGTTTTAGTTTTGCGTTTTTAGGTTCGGTTTTGTGTCAACCGGTCCATTTTATCGTGTTTTATGTGTTTTCATTTTTTGTTATGTGTTTTTGTGTTTTGGCCATTTTTCTTGCGTATTTTGGTGTGTTTTGTAGGTCCAATTGGTACGATTGGGAAGACGGGTAATTTTCCGAGCCATTTACGAGCCACTCGAACTAGCCCCGAATCACCCGAGCTAATTGGTCCATTCACGAGCATAACAAGAACCCCAAGACTCACGAACTCGCTGCGAGTCCTATTTCGCGCCGCGCCAAACACATCACACCACCAGCCCGAACTCGCTGCGAGTTCTCTTTCGCGCCGCGCCAAGCGCAACACCCCAGCAGCTCCAAATACCCGAACTCGCTGCGAGTTTCTGTTCGCGACCCGCGAAAGCGCACCAACAGCACAATCTTCCAGCACTCGCAGCGAAATCACTTTGGCGACCCGCGAACGCGCCCAGCTGCACTAGTCCAAGCCCAAACTCGCTGCGAACCCTGTTTCGAGACCTGCGAACTTAAGAATTTCATTAAATGTGTGTGTTTTTAGTGTGTGTTTGTGTTAGGGGTATAAATATGTATTGTGTGTGTGATTTTTAGGACAACCCCCTCATTTCCCAACTCTTGAGTTGGGAAAAATCCTCTCCCTTCTCTCTTGTTCTTTGCTTGGTTTGGAGGAGGTCCTCACTTGACATTTTCCGGCGAGTTTTCCGGCGAGTTTTCCGGTAACTTTTCCGGCAACTCTCTTTTTATCTAAATTTCATTCTCTACGCATTATTTTCGTTTAATTTTGCTATAGGAAAATAGGTACCTAGCTTAGGGCTTATTATTTCGATCTGTGATTTGATTGGAATGATGTGTTTAGAATCGTTTTTAGACTTTATCTTATTTTCATTGCTTGTTTACGTGTGTTAGGATTCGATACGTGCTTATCTAGTATAGAGGTCCCGACTTTCTCGAAGCGGGATGATCTAGTGTAGAAGGCTCGTGTTCGGATACCTAGGATCACTAGGCTCGCATGTTTTCTTTTTGTTGTTTTTATTTTTGTCAAGTGTGGAGACTCCGTGCAACCAAAGTTCGACATTTCTTTCGATTCTTGCTTTTTCATTAATTGCTTTTAAATTATTAGAATAATTTAGTGTAATCAACCCACAATCAAGCGAGTAGAATGTTTAGGACCTTATTTTCGGTTGTGTGAATTGACGACTAGATAGTGAACGAAGCTCCGAAGAGCCTTCCTTTGAGAACGACCCGAGTCGGGTAACTCGGTTACCACATGCCCAAAAATACTACAAACAGGCAGCGGCAAGAGAGTTTTAGTTTTAGCGCGACAGCGGTTGGAGAGGCTCTTTTCAGCCCGAACAGCCCCATGGAAGACCCAAAGCAGCTCCCGAACAGCCCCGTAGAAGACCAAAAGCGCCCGAACAGACCCGTTTGCAGCCGTGGCAGCCATACGAGCATTCCGAACGATGTGCTGCAGCTCAGAGGTAACATGAAAAGAAGAATAAACGAAAAGATATTGGAAGATGAATTTGCTAATATCTTTCGGACAATCCGTCGAACACTTGAAAGGCAGCCGTATAAAAGGTGGAAGTAGAGTAAAACTGTTTGAAGAAGCCCGCCAAAAATCGATGTACACAGCAGCAGCACATATATGAACAGCAATAATGCTCATAAAAAAAAAGGAGTTGCAGTTTAGCTCGAAAAAGAAAAAGAACAAAGAAAGAAGAGAGAAGCCTACCGTATTTTGCTTCTGGTTTGATGAAGAAAATCGAGAAAGTGTCTCCCTTTTATAGGAGGAGATTTCACTGAGTTTAGGAAATTTTGTCCCCTAATTTGAAGAGGAGTCGGGCTGTAGGATTTCTCAAGTACTTGAGGAAAATATGGAAGGAAGTTTCATGGAAGTTGGAAACAAAATTTGTCTTTGTGGGGTAAAGGGATATGTAATATGCATGCATGGAAATTAATTGATTTTACTCAATTTGTGAAGTTTAATAAAGTGGCAGATCTTGATTTTGTCCATGTCTTGCTGCTATGAAAACGTACATGTGGAAATATTTTCCTTCTGTTGAGGACAATTTTATTTTCTTTCGCAATGCAATGATACGAGGGAGTTTTCTTTAAAAATCTCCAATCCCTTAATCAACTTTCAAGTCAGTTCCTACCCATATTTTCTTTCCTTTTCACTATCTACCCCTAATTATGTTCTATTTAAATTCCTCCTATTAAAAAAAATGACAAAGAAATTTAAAAGTGACATCATCTCACTATCTACCTATTTTTACACATTATTAAATTATTTTTGTTACCTAAAATATTTCTTCCCTACTCTTTTTCCCCATTCTTCTTTCCTGCTTTTTTCTTCTTCATCGCCGGCGTGTATTTTATTTTTCGCAGCTTCATCTCGCCGGCGAATACAAATCGGACCTGGGGCTTTTTCCGGAGGCAACAAATCCGGCGACATTAGGGCTTTTTTCTGCCGAAAATCCCTGTTTCTCCGACCAAAAGTTCCTATCTCTCTGTCCGAAAATTTTTATTTTTCCGGCAAGATTGTGGCTTTTTCCGGCGAAAACTTGAAGTAGTAAGTAATGTATGTATTATATGAGAAGTTTGGAGTCCAAAAATCATCTTTAATTCGTATATTTTTGTTTAATTTGTGAAGAATTAAATTTTGAATATTGTTGTTTATATTTACCCTAAAACAAATAAAGTGATCATAATCTATTTTTTTTTGTTCATGTATACTAAATTTATGCTATTGTTAGGTTATGTTAGGTGTTATTGACCATAAAACAAAAAAATAAGATGAGAATAATCATATTACCACTATTCATGATCTGTGTACCTCTGTTTGTATATATAGTACCACTTTGCTCACTGTTGGTACCATATGTGTTGGGAAATGTGAACTTGTTTTTTTTAATCCAATTATTGTTAGATACATGGAATGGGCACAAAGTGATATATTAGGGAGTTGTACATACAAAGATGAAATGTATGTGTTTTCTCTGAACCTTGAATAAACTCTTGACGAAGTGTACACTCTCGTTGCTAAGAGGTGACGATTGTTAGTTTGGAAACCGTCATGTTAAACTATATTGCGCCAAAAGAAAAAAAGAGAATTATTTTGTCCGATGATGAGGATGTAAAAAACATGATTCGATTACATCTTTGTTAGAAAGTAAATATTGTGGAGATAGTTGTCATTGAAAAAAATGAAAGCCCCGGCATTGGAAGAAATGAAAGACCGGATGATGGAGTTCAATCTATGCCGATGAGCATGAGCGGACAATGTTGCTTTCATAATATTAATAAATTTATTATTGATATATGGTGTATTTGCATCATCATATCCTAATTCATTAATTTCTTAACTAGTTCCATTATTTATAAAAATTTGTATTATTTTATCATGAACGCAGGAAAATCTTAAGGGAAGGAGAATTGGAGTTGGTAGTGCAAGATAAATTGATCGATTCTTGGAGATTTTCTATCAAAGGAGAGGGGCAAATATTCAGTGGTCGTCGTGGACACAATCGACGTAGGTGCAAAGAACGTATCTAGATCACTCATGTATTTTATTTTTGGGCAGGTGTATTTTTTTTTGTTGCCCAAGTGTATTTTGTTGTTGCCCAGGTGTATTTTGTATTTGGTCATATGTACTTTTTTTTGTCGGAATATGTCTTTTGATCAATTAGTACCAGTTAATGATGAATTAGTACCACTTATTCTTCTATTCAGTACCAGTTATTGATCAATTAGTATCTGCTTTGTAGAAAGAAAAAAAACTTCAAATTTGGTCAACATTTTCAAAATTAATACCAGTCATAGAGTAAGATAGTACCTGTTTTATGCTGTTGTAGTACCAGATAATGGGTCTTTAGTACCACTTATAATGAACACATAAAAACACCGAAATTCGATCGCAAATGATGTTTATACGACCCATAATCATTTATATGAGATTTAAAATTTGGTTAATTAAGTTTATTAAGTTAAGATGTACAATATAATTTTTATAAGCCAAGGAGGTTAAGTAGGACATTATAAATCTCGACCATTAGGCATAAGAAATAAATTTGCTTATAAATAACCGTATTCCATCCTGGTTGACAAGATGTACAATATAATTTTTATTGAGTATTGTTTTTCTATTAGTGCGTTGACTTCGTGACCAATTTGCGATTAAACTTAATTAACTAAATTTTAAATCTCATATAATCTAATGTGAGAGTGATTATACATCGTTTTCGACCGAAATTCGGTGTTTCTATGTGTTCACTACAAGTGGTACTAAAGACTCTATATGTGGTACTAAAGCCCCATAAACAGGTACTACCTTACTCTATGACTGGTATTACTTTTTTTAAATGTTGACCACAGTTGATATAATCAATTTTCCTTCACAAAAGTATGTACTAATCAACTAAAAACAGGTACCACATCTAATTAAATGTGGTACTATTTTTCTAAATCAGGTACTATTTTAAGAATCGTGATATTTCTAATCCTTCATGTCTACGATGTCACGTGGATCGTTAACACGTGATTTGGATGAAAAATAGTGGAAGTTAAAACATATAGGTAGAAATTGGAGTAGTCATGTATGATGATTCTATGAGATGAAGTGTGTCATTCAATGAAGTGAAGTGTAGTAGTAGTGTTTTTTCATTAGTGTGTCGAGTTCATGACCATTTTACGATTAAACTCAATGAAAATCATTTTAAGTCTCATATAAACAAATGTGAGAGTGATTATGGGTCGTATAAACATCATTTTCGACCGATATTCGGTGTTTCAATGTGTTCATTACAAGTGGTACTAAAGACTCGGTATGTGGTACTAAAGCCCCAGAAAGTGGTACTACCTTACTCTAGGTCTGATACTACTTCTTTTAAATGTTGACCACAATTGAAATAATCCATCTTGGTTGACCAAAAGTAGGTACTAATTGATCAATATCAGGTACTACATAGAAGAATAACAGGTACTATTTCAATAAAAACTGGTAGCAGAAGTGTATTAAGTATTTTTTTCCATTAGTGCGATTAAACATAATTAAAATAGTACTTGTTATTCTTCTGGTAGCATTTGTAATTTGAATAAAAAATAGTGGAAGTTAAAACATATAGGTAGCATTTGGAGTAGTCATTTATGATGATTCTATGAGATAAAGTGTGTCATTCAATGAAATGAAGTGTATTAGTAGTGTTTTCTCATTAGTATGTCGAGTTCATGACCATTTTATGATTAAACTCAATGAAAAACATTTCAAATCTCATATAAACTAATGTGAGAGTGATTATGGGTCATATAAACATCATTTGAGACCGAATTCGGTCTTTTTATGTGTTCATTACAAGTGTACTAAAGACCCAATATCTGGTACTGAAACACCAAATGATGGTACTATCTTACTCTAGGTCTGGTATCAATTATTGCAAATGTTGACCATAATTGAATAATCCATTTTTGTTAACCAAAAGTTGATACTATTGATAAAAAACGGGTACCACGTAGAAGAAGATGCGGTACTATATTTGTTAAAATAGGTACTATTTTAAGAATCGTGATTTCTATAATCCTACATGTCTACCATGACACGTAAATCGTTCACGCGTGATTTGGATGAAATATAGTGGAAGTTACAACATATAGGTAGAATTTGGAGTATGATGATTCTATGAGGTGAAGTGTGTCATACAATGAAATGAAGTGTATTAGTAGTGATTTCTCATTAGTGTATAGAGTTCATGACCATTTTAAGACTAAACTCAATTTAAAACATTTTAAATCTCATAGAAAATAATGTGAGAGCGATTATTGGTCATATAAACATCATTTGAGACCGAAATTCGGTGTTTTATGTGTTCATTATAAGTAGTACTAAAGACCCAATATCTGGTACTAAAACAGCGAAAGATAGTACTATCTTACTCTAGGTCTGGTACCAATTATTGCAAATGTTGACCACAATTGAATAATCCATTTTCTTACTCTAGGTCTCACATTAATAATGTTTTCTGATTAGTGTGTCGAGTTCATGACCAATTTGCGATTAAACTCGATTAAAAACATTTTAAATCTCATAGAAACTAATGTGAGAGTGATTATGTATGATCATGCAATGAGATGAAGTGTGTCATTTAATTAGATGAAGTGTATATTAGTAGTGTTTTTTCATGTGCTGTTGAGTCCGTGACCAATTTGCAATTACACTTAATTAAACACATTCTAAATCTCATAGAAACTAATGTGAGACTGATTATTGGTCATGTAAACATCATTAGAGACCGAAATTCGTCGTTTTTTATGTTCGTCGGAGTTGGTACTGAAAACCCGACATCTGGTACTAGAACACCGTAATTGCGGTACTATGTTACTCTAGGTCCGGTACTAATTTCGAAAATGTTGACCATATTTGAAATAATCTATTTTTTGTTTTTTCTACAAAGTAGGTACTAATTCATTAATAACTTGTACTGCATAGAAGAAGAAGTGGTACCTTTTGTGGAAAAATTGGTACCATTTTACGATTTTTTTTTTTATGTTCGTTGGAGTTGGTGCTGAAGACCCAATATGTTGTATTAGAACACCATAATTACGGTACTATCTGAAGACCAGTTATTATTATTATTATTATTTTTTTTTTAAAATACGAAATTCTGTATTATATACATCTCAACTTCATCCCTTATATTTTCAAATATAAATACTCATACATAGACATTGCAGACTCAAAAACAAGTTTAAGCAACCAAAAAAGACCAAAAAAATAAAAATAAAAATAAAAAATAAACAAAATAAAGCAAAAAGTAGACATTTTAAGCTTCATGAATTATCCCCAACTTTCATAACAATCATAGTCCTTCTCTTCCCAGCTAAACTCACATTTTTTTTCTTTGAAATTCGTCATTCTCAATGTTATTCAGTCCCAAATAATCGATTTCATTCTAGCTTGGAATTGCGCACGAGGCAAAACAAGTATCCTCTCCAATTCAATTCAAGAATAATGTTTAAGCACTTCAATAATAAAAGGTCTCATATTGCACATCACATCTTTGATATACACCACCATTCTATTAACCTTTCTTGCACTTTTCAATTTCAAAATCCAACAAAGCCTTCCAGCATGACTTGCACCAGAAAACTGTAAATCATCTTCAAATATGTCTACAAGAAGTCTAAAAACAACAAAAAATAAAAACAGGGCAGCACATACAGAAATTGAATCCACCAATAATAAACTCAAACTTAAAATACTTATTCCTCTTCACAAAAGAACTAGTTTGGAATAACAGCAATTTCAACAGCTACTATAGCAATTTCAACAGCTACTATACCCAGGAACAACAACAATTTCAAATTCTTTTCTTTCATCATTTTGAACACTAGTTTGGAATCTTTTCACAAAAAGACCTTTTCCAACAACGTGTTTAGTAGCAATTTCCGAGGACAACATCTGATCGAAACTCGTAATATCTTGGGATTCGACCCCGGAAATCCTAGCATGGATGGAGGAGAAGACAATTTCCCCGTGTTTTCCAACAGTGAAGTTGATGGCGATTTCGCCCTTCTCAGCTGGCGTGGATTTTTTTTTGGATCCACAGCTAAAATCACTACCCCCAACAATTTCACCATAAAAAAAAAAAGCTCAGAGCCATCATTTTCCCCGCTCGGCATTTCGTCAAACAGGTGGCCGGTCCCACCAATAATGGCATGATACACTTGTAGATTTGTTCAACACGTCCGATCCAAAGGTTGAGTACCCGATTAACGTCTCCCCAACCACCGACGAGCACTTTAAGCACTGGCGATACAAAAATTATAACTTTACCCTTGCCTACTTCACGTCTCCATTCCTGGTTTAATCTAAGAAGCGCGACTCAGACGGCCCGACCCACACCGGTCTATTCAACCTCTACCTCGACGAACCGAACGAGTCGTGGTCCACCTAGATTGACGGCTTCGACTACCTCATCCTCAACGAACGGCCACTGGTTCACCCGCACAACCGTCTACTATGAGTGCCGCCACGCCGTCGGCTGCCGCTACTGCCAGATCCCTAACTTTCGCCGGCCACTAGTTCACCCGTTACTGCCCCCGTACGGGCTTAGGCGAAGGAGAGCTTGTTGAGGAGTATATGTACGCTTCTCCATGGATAGATAATTTGGAGCTTGGGNGTATAGATGAGGGACAAGATTTTTGGGGAGAAGAAAGGGGCGAAGAGAGAGAGACTTAAAAATGAATTAAGGCAAAAAAATAAATGAATAATAATAACCTACTTTATATATGGGGAGTGAAATGAATAGAGAAAATTAGGAGAAGGGAGTGCAGAGGAAAAAAATTAAGAGGGGGACTGATTTGAAAATTGAAAAGAGGAGGAGGGATTTAAGTAGAATTTACCGATGATATGATGTTGCAAGAGATTTTTTAACTAAAGAGGTGTATAATTGAAATTCTATGCTGCTGCAAGGGATTTTAATTAAATGGGTCATAATTAAAATTAAATACCTTAGGACTAAAAGGCTATGTTATTGTTGTTGTTGTTGTACCATTCAAGAGAGGAGGATTATTTGCGCAGATGGAAGATTTCTTTATGGGCTTTGCAGATTTTGAGATGAGATTGGGCCATCTACTAATCTCTTTAATTGTTTGGGAAATGGGCATTGAATTTGAAAATACTTAAGCCCAATACTACTTTATGTCAAAATCTTTTCAGACGCCCAATAATGGCCCAGTCATATAGCCGAAGGGTATCGTGACTCATTCACTCCAAGACACATCGTCCATGAACAAGTCTCGAGGGGGCATTTGTAGATACATAAAATTTGTGGCCAATCAAATGGCGTCACGTGGAAATTAATTTATTAAAATTCAAGTCATATTTTCTATTTATATTTTAAGAATTTTCATAAATTTAATTCCTAAATTTAAATAGTTAATTAATTAATATTTTAATAATTTAATTCTTGACCAATCAAATATTGCCAAGTGTCAAATCTTAATTCTTGGTAATAAATTATATGTCTTCTAGAACATCTTGAGAGATCTAGGTAGATCTAAGAGATCTTATGTGAATCATCATGGACCAATCAAATGGCGTCCTACGATTCTTAAATTTGGTAGGGTTCTCCCTCCTACACCTATAAATAGGGGCTCTCCATAAAGCCAAAAACACACCTCATAATTCATATTCAAATTCAAGAGCTCTAGAGAATTCTCTCGACGAGATTCAAGTGTTCTTGAAGATTCAAAGGCGTTCTTGAAGATTCGAAGCAAGATTCAAGCGCGTTCAACTTCAAGACTAGCGTTCAATCCCAAAACAAGCTGCAAAGCCTCCGAATAACGTTAGTAAATTCAAAACCGGCGTGGAGAAGATTCAAGATCTACTTTGCAACGAATACCAAGGATTCGTGTTCTTTGCGTTCTTGGGATATTTCGACGTTTGATCCGAAATCAAGGCGTTGGCCCTCGGATTAACGTTAATTCAAGTCAAATCAAGTCAAGGAGAAGATCAAGCCGAAGTTTTCGCTCCAAGACTTAAAATCGTTCGTGAGAAGAATCAGAGGAATAATAGAGATTGTAACCCGCTATATTTATTTTGATTCGAGAAATTTATTTGAATAATATTTTTCGTGTTTATCAATTCAATACACGAAATTTGTTGTTACAACTGCTTCTTCTTCTAAGTGATACCTGTTTTCGATCAATTAGTACCAACTTTTGGTCAATGAAAATGGATTATTCAATTGTGGTCAATATTTGCAATAATTGGTACCAGACCTAGAGTAACGTAGTACCAGATTTCGGTGTTTTAGTACTAGATATCGGGTGTTCAGTACCAATTCCGAACATAAAAAACACCGAACTTCGGCCTCAAATGATGTTTATATGACCAATTACCACTCTCACATTAGTTTCTATGAGATTTAAAATGTGTTTTATTAAGTTTAATCGCAAATTGGTCACGAACTCAACACACGAATGAAAAAACACTACTAATACATTTCATCTCATTAAAAGACACACTTCATCTCATTGAATGATCATACATGATTACTCCAAATTCTAATTATATGTTTTAACTTCCACTATTTCTCTACCAAATCACGCGTGAACGATCCACGTGGCATGATAGACATGGAGGATTAAAGAAATCACTATTACTAAATTGGTACCAGTTTTGACAGAAATAGTATCGCTTCTTCTTCTGCGTAATACCTGTTTTTAATCAATTAGTACCTACTTTTGATCAGTGAAATTGGATTACTTCAGTTTTGGTCAACATTTACAAAAATTGGTATTAGACCTAGAGTAAAATAGTACCAGCTTTTGGTGTTTTAGTACCAGATATCGGGTCTTTAGTACCAACTCCGACGAACATAAAAGCACCGAATTTTGGTCTCAAATGATGTTTATATGACTCATTATCACTCTCACATTAATTTCTATGAGATTTAAAATGTGTTTAATTAAGTTTAACCGCAAATTGGTCACGAATTCAACACACTAATGAAAAAACACTGCTAATACACTTCATCTCATTAAAAGACACACTTCAACTCGTTGAATGATTATACGTGACTACTCCAAATTTTACCTATATGTTTTACGTTCCACTATTTCTCATCCAAATCACGCGTGAACGATCCACGTGGCATGGGGAGGAAATTTCATTGTAGGGCTTGACTTTTTGTTATTGTGTCACAATAAGGCCAAATTTCTAATTTTTTTATTTGAAGGTTTCAATTTTAAGTTATTTTCAATATAAGGCCTACTTTTATATTCTACTTTTCAATTTAAAACTCCATATCAATTTGTATTTTGATATAATTATGTAAACAACAATACCTTTTTTTAAAATTTATTTTTTAAGTACTTACTTATAATTAAAATATTAAATATCTTTCGTAAAATTATCTTTCATAATTTACATTTATGCAAAAACTTAATAAAAATATTTTAAAAGTTAAAAAGAATAAATATTAACTTAATTTTAATCTAAATATGTGATAACATTAAAATATAAACTACTTAGAAAAATAGTTTTATTTTTTGAAAATAAACTTATAGAAAATATTATTTGTGAATAAAACTACCTACAATAGAATTTTTTGGGTATTAATTTTATATATTCTTAACTTTTTAAAAATATAAATTTTATTCACAACCAATATTTTCTAAAATTTTATTTAAAAAAAATAAAATTATTTTTGTAGATAGTTTATATTTTAATGTTATCACATATTTGGATTAAAATTAAATTAAAATTTATTTTTTAACTTTTAAATTAAATATTTAAAATTTTAACTTTTTAACTTCAACAAATAAATATTTAAAATTAATCCGTCACGTTTACCATGCCACGTGGATCGTTCCCGCATGATTTTTTTATTTTTATTTTTATTTTTATTTTTTTTCGGAACGATAGAGATAACTATTAACTCAAGAAAAGGGAACATTGTTTAAGTACAAATCAAGACTATCGCAAATCAAAGACTGAGCGGACTCGCATGCAAGCGGCCTAGAACCTCAACAACTAAAACCAAAGAAACGAGACTAAAGAAATATCCCCACTGCAATTAAGCCTAGGAAGCCTAAGAATCATCACAACAAAAACCATCAATCTGCTAAACATAACCAAACTGCTAAAACAACAAACAACAAACTAAACACTGAAAGGAAAACAAACTAAACAGAGCAACAGACAAAATAGATAACAACTAGACTAAAATTGCAAGGCAGAGAGCTAGTAGCAGGTTGCTTCAATGAACTCCAGCCAGTCTTTATGAGCTATGTTGACAAGTTGGTGAGCTGGTATCTGAATATCTTGAAAGAGCCACAGGTTCCGGGATTTCCAGAGCCACCAAAGCATGTAGGTTGTAAGTTGAATCCTAGCTTCAGATGTCTCTGATTTATTGAGAGCACACATATCTAACCACCAGCCTCTAAAAGAAGTTGGAGGGTGCTGCAAATAATTCCAAGATACTGGAGCCAAATCCCACACTCTGCAAGCTTTGGGACAATGAAAAAGAACATGTTCAATGGTCTCTGGCTCAGTTCCACAGGATTTGCAAATGACATCAATGTCCAATCCTTTCCTCCACAACTTTGTTTTTACAAGTAGAGTGCCATTTAAACACTTCCAAATGAAGTGCTTAAGTTTACCTGCAATTTTTAATTTCCAGCATCTAGAAAGGCCAGCACAATTGCTACCTAATGAAGAGCTGCAGCTAGGGATGTCTAAAGCTAGCAGCTTCTGATATGAGACGAAGGCATATGTGCTTGCAACAGAGAAAAGCCTTTTTTATCCAACTTCCAGTACTGCCTGTCAGGGTAACCTAGTTTGAGTGAGTTGATAGAGAGAGTGGCAGAGCTATCCTCTGGATCAAGGACTTGGTTGACCAACCATGAATTCCACCCCGTGCCAGAGTTATTGAAAAGGTCCTTGACCCAAATTAGATGATATCTGGCCAGATCCATTAATTGTTGCTTGGGTTGGGGCAGATTAGGCACCCAATTCACATAAGCTATCCTTGTAGTTTCTCCATTTCTCGCCTCCACAGCAAAGCCTTTTGCAAAGATAGGCACCACTTCAAGCCAGTTAGACCACAACCATGAGCAGTTATGAGATTTTGTGGATTCAAAAATGGAGCAATGAGGGAAGTATTTGTCTTTAAGGATCCTACTGACCAGTAAATCAGGATTTGAGGTGATCGTCCAGAGTTGTTTGCATATGAGTGCTGTGTTGAAGAGTTTTATGTCCAGAAAATCCAGTCCTCCCTTGTCCATAGGCAATGACATGGATGCCCAGGATTTCCAGTGTATACCCTTAGAATGTTCTCCATTCTTCCACTAGAAGTGAGAGCATAGTTTAGAGATTTGAGTACACACAGAAGCAGGCAGTCTGAAGCCAGACATGGAGAACACTGGTAATGCTTGAATAACAGATTTTATAAGAACTTCTTTTCCAGCAGGAGTAAGAAATTTAGTCCTCCAGTTCTCTATTCTAGTCTTCACAGTATAAAGTACAAAGTTAAAAGCCTCTACTTTAGATCTACCAATGCCCAAAGGAAGACCTAAGTACCTGGTGGACCTGTGGGGTGTAATGCCCTGTAAAGTTGAGCAAATGCTGTCCTGAAGGGTCTGGGGAGTGTTCCTGCTAAAGAAGATGGCTGACTTTTGCACGTTGACCTTTTGCCCAGAGAAAAGTCTATATCCGTCCAGAATAGTAAGGAGAGTTGCAGCTTGATCCACACTAGCCTTGCAGAAAAAGATGGAGTCATCTGCAAATAGCAAGTGGGATAGAGGTGGACCATTTTTGGATAGTTTAATACCCTGAACGCAACGCATGATTGAAGTAATCCATTTTTGTTAACCAAAGTAGGTACTAATTGATTAAAAAGATGTACTAATTAGAAGAAAAGTTGTGCTACTACGAATAGAAACTAGTATCAGTTTAAACTTTATAAACATAACTTCCTTAAAACTGAACAAATTAAAGTAATTCATATAAACATTTGTCGACTTTCTTTAATACGACCATAATCCATATAAACATATATCGATTTTCATAACAAGTACTTTTATATATAATTAACTAAACTGGTACTAATTTATACTCATTTATAAGTCGAATGGAAACTGGTACTAATTTATACGACCATTCATATTGAGATTGTATTCTTTTTAGTGTTTTGAAATGTTTATAACGTAATTTTCGTATTTTGGTTCTTATACTACATACCATAAATAGAATTCATGTTGCGTAAGCTATTTGAGTATAAATTTTATTTGTTAGAAATATCAAAATATAATAATAAAAATTTAGTGGTTAATTTAAAAAAATATTTTAATAATATTATATGAAACTTAATTTTAGAATTAGATAATAGTATCCATTCTAGGGTTATACCAAAAAAACAGAAGAAAGAAAAAAAGAAAAAAAAGCGTATCAATTATTGATCATGGGCAAAATCAGTAATGGTTTTTTGGTATAACCATAGAATGGTAAAAACATTCCGAACGGCTTGAAATTGGCTCGTCTTCCTCCTCCTCGTCGGTAGAACGCCGCGTACCTGCAAAGAACTCTCACACCGGGGGTTTTTTCCGGTGAAGAGCCTCCGATGCTTAAGTAAGTATGTGTTTCACTCAATTCTCCAAAGTAAGAATATGGATAAATCGTCAGTCACAAGAAGAGACTCACTCCTATATATATAGGAGTGAGATACCAGCCCTAGGAGCTTCCCGGATCTGATGAGCTGTCCTCCCAGATCTGCCCGTCCGTACATACACAGTGTGCATGTGCCGGAGGTGTTAGAGGTGGTTACCGCCACTATCGCTCTGCACCAATGTACTCTCGCCACGTGCCCTTGAGCAGAGGGTGATTATTCTCCTGCCTATTCTATTGGGATTTTCTGACGAAGTCCACGCGCTTTCTCGCGTTCAAGCCACGCCCTCAATTGCTCTTCACCCACCGCATGCTCGATCTGATTGAGCCCCCCTTTGCTAGTTCGATCATCGACCAGATCTGCTATCTTGCTCGATTACTTCCTTTTGGTCGATTATTGCTCGACTGCGATTTTCCCGATATCGAGCTCGTATGAACAACATGGTAAACCGGTTTATGCTTTAAGCATATAATATCCCATATCATCTAGTCCCCCACACTCTGGTCGAGTCTAAATGACTCGATCTAAGAGTGAGCTTGCGTCTGCTTCTTCGATCTGTTGACTTTTCGACCTTCTGACTGGATTTAGTCTCCCCTCTCGACCATTTGGTCAATTTTGTAGTGCATTCACAACTATCCTTCATCTCCTTTTACAATTAATGTGGTTTCCATCTGCCACGCGTCCCCTCTGTTCAGTTATTTTAATCATCGCGTCTTCTCGCGATTTGTGCCGCTTCGCTATCCACGCCCTTTAAATGTTCCCCACCGTTAGATCTTCCTTTTTATCCAACGACTATCTTCATTAACTCTTCACTTTATTCCTCTGTGCTCCTATAAATATGGTACTTAGCCAATTTTTCAGCTTTTCTCACCTTTGCAATTCTAAACATACTTGTGCCCTAATTTCTCCCTCTGCAATCTGTGCTCCCCTGCTCTCGACGTCTTCTTCAAGCGTTTTCCGAGGACCGTTTCTTGCTGCAACCATGAGTAAGTCTTCTGTACTCTACCTTTGTATTTGTGTGTTTTTATTTTGTCGATTTTTCAATACTCCCTGTTAATTCCTCCCTTTCTGAAATATTCTCCGTACTCCTACCGTGAAATTTCCTCCCCTTGTTGGTCTTCATTTCTCCTTGGAACAGCCTAAAATCCCCTTTTTTGATTTCTTTCTTCCTTGTTTTTCAGATTCTGCTGCTTCAAATAAGAACGACCACCACACCGGTCAAGACACTGCTACTGCGTCGTCGTCCCCAATTCGTCGACCTGTTCCCCACTCTTCTTCTCACTCAGTGGAGGAAATTTACAACCCAGTTCCTCTCAATTTTCTTCGCCCTTCTGATTATTCAACACCTCCTTCTTCTCCCCAACCTCATCGCCTTATTGACGAATCAGACGAAGATACTCTTGACAACGTTCCCCTCACTCGCCGCGGACCGACGTTTGGGGCCTCCGACGCGGCTGAGGCGACTCTTGATGCCACTGAGGCTTCCGCCAAGAAGGACAAAGATAATGTTCCCCTTTCTCATCATTCCGTTTTTTCTAAGGCCACTTCTTCGAGCCTTTCTAAGAAGGGCGCTCATTCTCAACCCACAATAAAATCCTCGACCACTGTTGGTCATTTCGTATCCCAGTCTGTCCCTATCGCCGCCTCTTCTAAGAATGCCCTGAAAAAGGACAAGTCGATCAAAACCTCCTCCTTCTCTAAGAAGACCTCTGCCCGCGCTCTCATAGTCGGCTGGCTGAATACTGATGAGGTCGGCCACCCGGCTAAATGGGCCTTCGTATCCCCTAACCCTAAGGACACTTATGATCGTCCTCCCAAAAATTGTTATACTGTTTTAGAAATCCAATTCAAATTTGGCATCCGTTTTCCTTTATACCAAGACTTGCACGATATTTGCAAGTGGTTCGACCTCCCATTGAACCAGCTCCCTCCTAACGCCATTCGATTCATAACCATCTTCATCATCCTCTGCCACATTCGTCTAGGTCGGCTCAACCTGGACTTTTTCCATTACTTCTATACTCGCCCCGTTCGTTTATGGAATATTTGAGATTTTTATTTAATATTATTGTTATTATTATTATTATTTTATTACTGTTGTTATTATTTTATTTTAAATGCCTAATTGTCAATTAAATGTTTTAATGTGTATTATTATTTAATTAATTAATGTGTGTAATATATATATATAAATATTATGTCGATTTTATTTTAAATTGTCGATCGTTGGAACCAAGCCGTTAAATTTTATTTATTGAGGAAGCGGGATTATTTTCAGTTAAAGCGAGCCCGAGAGCCGATGTATCGTACTCGAACCCGCGGGCCGAACCCGTGCGCCCCAGCCCAAAACCGGCCCAGTTTTTCCCTTAGGCTATGTGTGTATGCGTGTCTTTTGAAGAAAGGAAAAAAAAGTAAAGCCCTAGTCTATTTTTTTTTATCTGCTATTTTTCTCTCTCGCTCGCAAGAAACACGCCCGCAGCATTTCTTCGCTTCCCCAAATCTGATCGACATCGCGAGCTGATCAGAAAATTTCTTCCCTGTCGCTCGTTTCGTTTCTGAAATTCCGTCATCCTCCTTTCGTCGCACATCAACCATCATCATCTCCCTCAGTCAAATCTGATCGCCCCTCATCACCTATCACGCTCGAAATCTGGCGACCAGCAGACCACCGCGCCGCGAACAGGCCCTTCGCCGCGCCGCGACACCACCGCAGCATCTCCACCGCACCGCGACGCCATCCCAGCAGCTCTGCCGCGCCGCGAGAAGCCTCCCTGTTCGCTGTTCGTGGATTTTTCCGGCGTCCCTCCTTTCGAGCAGCACCCCAGCGGCGTCCCTCCGTTCGAGCAGCGACCCTTCCTCCGCCGCTGACCTCTTTTTCCGGCGAGTTCGATCATCCTTCGAGCAGCAACTCCGGTGACCTTCCCGGCGAGCTCGTGACCCAGCAGCAGCGACGCACTTTCTTCTCCCGTGCGACGAGCTCTCCTCTTTCGCGAGACGAGTTTTCCGTCGAGCCCGTTCGAACCCTTCTCGCCCGATTCTCGAGAACGGTATCGAGTCCCGTTTTCCCGTTTATTTTACGTAATTATTGTTGTGTTATATGATGATATGTGAATTCGTATAAGTTATGTGATTATTTTTTCGATATATGTGTTCGATTAGAGAATATGTGAAAATCGTGAATTTATATGAAAGATATGATTTTATGTGTCGTTTATGTTGTTCGGGATCTCTTGAATTATGAGAAATTGAATGAGACCTCGAAATTCGTGTAAGTCAGTGGATATTGGAACGTTGTCGAGTCCTTGGCCTTATGGAAAGGCCTCGGACGATAAATTACGTGTGTTCAATTAATCGTTAAATTGTCGAGCTTAATTGTCGCTGTTTTGGTGTTTGAATTTTTAAAAATAGCTCGCTGCTCGAAACGATTTGAAAATTTGAGGGTGATGCTGTCTGTTCATTACCAGCCTTATGTAAAATTTTCGTGATTTTTAGAAACCTGTAGCTATTTTTAATAAGTAAAATGAAATCTGATCAGAATAGTGTTAATTGCATAATAAATTCATTCGTGAACCAATTGAGCTTAAATTCGAATATTTCATGCCTCTGTGACTTTTCTATGTTGTGTTAAATCTTTAGAACTTATGGATATGATTTGATGTGGTTAATAATTTATTTATCGAATCTGCTAAAAATTGTTTGAATTTTTATAAATCGTTTGCTTGATAAACAAATTCTGAAATTTTGCTGGGATGCTCATTTTATGTGTTTTATCATGCTGTTAAAATATGGGAATTTTTGGAGTCCATTTTGATTCGGTTTTGATTTAAATTCGATAACTGCTGAATCTTGTCGGAATTTTAAAAATTAGCACAGATAATGTCCAGGGCTAAGATTTTTACATGTTATCTATATTCTGCTGTAGCTTGTGAGTTTAAATTTTCAAGTCCTGATTCATTCATTAGGTTCAGATATAAATTCATGTGCGTTTTTGTTGAATTCTTGTAGGAATTTTATAAATTTATGTGCTTTGAGTTTGAAGCTGAAATTTTGTGGTTTTACTAATTTCTGGGAGATGTAATTTTGGGCAAAATTTCAGAACTTAAGTCGTAGGGTAGCCTGGCCATCTATTTTCATGTGATTAATGATTACTATTTTCAAAACATAATTTTGAAATGAAAAGTTGGGAATCGACTTGCTTTTCGTTTTGATGTGAGTTTGACTTGGTCAATCCTTAGATGGATTTATGTGAACTCCCTTATGTGGTTTGGTCGGGTTTAGTGCCGAGTCTTAATGTTCCAACATCCACAGAACTTCACGAACTACTTAGTCGAAACAAGTTCGACTAGGTCTGTTTTGTGTTTTCTTTTTTAAGTCAAGATATTTATTGTAGGACCTTGACTTAATGTAGCGCCCCGTTTATTTATGATTTTTTTGGGATTATTTATTATTATTATTATTTATTTTTATGATTATCATTATTATTATTATATATTGAATGTCTAATTGTTATTATTTGCCTAATTGACTATTGTGCAAAAATAAATGTGTGAATTAACTAATGTGTGTATTATATATATTGCCGGATTTTATTTATTAAATATTACAATCGTAGTCGTGTATATTATTTATTTTTCGTCGTCAACCGAATCGATCGAGAATTTTTGTTATCGCGTTGCTTTTCGTTGGGCCCGATTTAATTGCTTTGCACCCAATTTATATTGTTGGCCATCTTGAGTTGTATTTTTCCAGCCCATTTGCAATGTGAGATTAAATGGCCCAAGTCGAATTATTTTTTCGGCCTTTGTGTGCTTTTAAAACCGGCCTAAATGATTAAATTACCCATACCATTTGTTTAGTTAATTATTTTTGGACCATTTATTCATAGATTGGTCTCTTGGCCCATTTCCTTATATTAATCCTGGCCCAATATATTAAATGCTTTCATCCCAAGTTGATTAAACCCTTGGCCCGTCAGAATTGTATAGCAGCGTCCCTTTTTCTCTATCTGCTCGTTCAAAAAAATCGATTGACTTGTTCTTCACCGACTTTCCCTAAAATCTCTCCATACGCGCGCGTCTCTCACCTCATCTGCTTAAGACTCGGCCAAGGAGATCATTTCTTCTGAGAATCATAAATCTAAACTCTGTTCTTCTCCCTCAGTTCTTATTATCTTTCAAAAAAAAAAAAAAAATTATTATTTCCGTCGCCGGAATTCACCATCTTTTCCGGCGAGGACTCTCTTTCCAGTCTACCTCCGATCAGCCCTGTTCGAGGAACAGCAACACAGCAGCCCAACGCAGCAGACGAGGAGTTTCGTCAATCGTTCGAATCTCGGGAGTTCGGTCTGCTCGTTCGAGTTCCATTCGTCTCGCTCGTTTGCCAACCGAGCTCGTAAATTCCTGAAGAGAGGTAATCGGCGAACTTCCTTATTATTTTTGTTCGTGCTCGTGAGTATTGTTCGAATATTGTCGTGCTCGTTGAACCGTTTCTTGTCGATTTATTTACCGGTTCGTATATTCGTTTATTCGGTAGTCGGGCTGGGTTTCGTGTTACTATTTCGTGAATTTGCGTGGATTTTTGGAACACTCATTTATTGTGAGAAATTAATTCATGATGTTGCTGTGATTAATCGTATGAAATTCGGAGCCTCGTTTTATAGTTTCGGGCCTTGCCGTCGTTGTTTCGTTGTTCGATTGTTTTCGAGCCATATTATGTCGTCGTTGCGTTTTTTTTTTTTCCGAGATAAAAACCCGACTTTTATAAAAATCTCGAAAATCTGAAATTTATTTATTTATTTCTATTTTCGGTGAATTTCTGGTCGTGCCCGAGATTTTTCGTCGAAAGAATTTCATGAACAGACTGTCCATTTTCCCGTCCTGTTCACAACCCCTGTTCGTTTCTTTCTGTTCAGTCGCAGGCCATGGTTTGAATTGTTAAAGGTTCAAATGTTATTTTAGTCGCAACCAAGCTACATGGTTCAGTGGTGTGCTATGCCAATTCTGTGCCTTAGGTCCTGAGTTCGAAACCCCCCACTAGCAGCCTTTTCCTATTTTTTTCGCAGCCCAGGAGCCTTTGCCTAAAACAGCGTGGGCCGCTCCAGCCCGCGCGCGGCCCGCTTCCAGACCCCAGCGCCCAGGCCCGCGAGCCCGGTGTCCAGCCCGCGCCTCCCCACACTCCCTTCGGCCCGCGAGCCCGTAGAAGCCCGCGCCCCGGCCCGCGTGATTTTCAGCTTTCCAGCCCATTTGTTTTGAGTGTTGGGCCCAATTCCATTTATATATTTCGGCCCACTTTTGCGGCAGAGTTTTCCAGCGCGGCCCAGTTGGCCTTTTTGGTTTATTTTGAGTTCCGAAAGCCGTTTTTAATACCGATTTCAGTTTTAAAAATATTTTTAAAATGATAAAAATTTGAGAAAAATTATTTTAAGTCCCGAGACTCCATTTTTTTGTTCCCCGAGTCTTTTCTTTTAAAAATGTGAGAGTTCCAAGTCCACGAAAAATCCGATAAAATCCTTTAAGCCTTAATTTTGATTAAGTGTGGGTTTTATGTTAAATTCGAGTAGTGAGATAGATTATTGACGTATTATATCACTTAATTGTAGGTGTTTGAGGAGTCGAGCCCTCGACCTACTTATCTGCTATTTCAGTGTGATATCCTATCTCGATTTCCAGGTGGGTTGTTATTCAAAAATTATCTATGCATATGTTTGATTTTAATCATGTTGCAAATTTGGTGTGATCTATGTATGAAAATGAACATGTAGCCTATCGATGTGAGCTGTTACGGCCGTCGGTACGGTTGTCCCCGTCGAGTTACGGTACGGTGCCCTTGTGTGGCAATCTCCTTTAAGTCCTGATATGGCCGTGCCCTTGTGAGGTACGTAAGCCCATATGGAAGGCCGTGTCCGTTACAGTGGCACGTACTCCCGCCTTCGGGTAATGAATCCCCGTTCTGCGGCTAGCGATAGATGTGCACAGGAGTAAGGTTAAATGGTGTGATTTTGATTAGGAGATGAGACATGTTGTGATTATTGTTTATGTTCATGCTGCGACCATACCATTGTTATGTTACTCATATGCATAGTGTGAGTACGATATTTAACTGTACTCACTCCCACCTGCTCTTCACGGATGCAGGTTAAGCAGTTGGCGGGTGACGAGGCAAGACGAGTGGGTGGTCTTGCTTTTGTTTAAGACTGATATTTACTTCCGCATTTATGAACTTGTTATGGTTTATTTGACTATGTTTGAACTAGTGATTTTGGATAAGAGTTGGACGGATTTGGATACTTGGGTTTTATGCTGTTATTTATTGTTATTTTGAATCTTGACAAATGTGTCGGTTCATTTTGATCTTCTTGTGTGTTGGATAAATTGCTCTTGGTAAATAAGTAGCGCCCTTTGAATTTTAAACTTAATCGAGATTTTGAAAAATTAACTCTGATTTTCATTAAATAAATTTGATAAATCTTTTAAAATTAAGTGGGGCGTTACACTTAATGTAGGTGTTTGAGGAGTCAAGCCTCGATCCACGTCCTTTCTGATAATTGCTATCGTCCATCCGAATTTCCAAGTGGGTTGTTATTCTAAAATTATCCGTGCAATGTGTGTTAAATATGTTTATTTTTTTGGCGTGATCTATGTATGAATGTGAATATGTAGCCTATCGATGTGAGCTATTATGATGGCCATTGGTACGGTTGTCCCCGTCGATGTAATACGGTTGCCTTAAGACCTATTATGAAAGGCCGTGTCCTTGCGTGGCACGTACTCTCGCCGTTAGGGTAATGAATCCCCTTTCCGCGACTATTATGAAAGATGTGCACAGGAGTATTTATGTTTATGTTGGAGATGTGACATACGTGATATTGTTTATGTGCATGCTGCGACCATGCCTAATTAACATATTATAAAATGTGCATTGCATAGTGTGAGTACGATAGTTAACTGTACTCACTCCCACCTGCTCGTAACTGATGCAGGTTAAGCAGTGGCGCGTGACGAGACAAGACGGGCGGTGGTCATTGCTTTTTATGCTTATTTAATTGCTTCCGCTTATTCATGAACTAAGTTGGTATTGAACTTGTTTGGATTGGATTTGGAACTGGTTCATTTGGAAAACGTTTGGATTTGATTTATGTTGGTAAAACCCTTTTTGATATATGATTGATGTTTATGTTTAAGTTACGTGGTTAATGAAAACCGTTGGAAAATCGGGTAATGAATCCCCGTAGTTCAGTTATGACTTGAACTGTGGTTTTGAAAAGAATGAGTAACACCAAAAGTTTATGATTCGGAAAATAAGTTTCGAAATTTTTACCTTGATTTTTTGGAAAAGCCATGGATTTTCTTTAAAAATCGATTGGGGCGTTACAGTTTGGTATCAGAGCCAGTCTGCGTTTCTGTAGACTGGCATATAAGTGAAAATGTGTTTATATGCTTAGACCCTATATTAAGACCACTCGTCTTCGTCATGCCGCGCTGCTTAAGGTATGTGTTTAAATAAGTATCAATGAAAATACTTATGCTATGAAATGTGATTTTGTATTCTTGCTTAAGTAGTAATAAGACTGCTTAGGATATGAAATGTTGAAATTTGGGGCTTAGGATCTATCCACCTTCGTTTTAAATTCGAACTCTAGTGATATAGAGTTAAGTTTAGACTCTAGAGGTTCCTCGCTATGAGTTTCAGTATGTTGTTATCGAGATAAGTTATGCCCATAGCAGTTTCCCTTGCTATATAATTATATTCAATGTCTTCAAGTGAGGACCCGGTCAATGAGAACCGGGAATGTATTCGCCCTTTTCGGACCTTTGCCAGGTTTCAAAAATTATGAGATGAGTCAATATCTTATAGGCTGCCATTTTTATGGATGTTCATGGCCTATGTTCAACCTCTGGCGTGTTATGTGTTTAATGTATCTTGTGCCATAGTAAGGGTGAGTTAATGTTAGCTCGAAGCATGGTTAGTCGGATAAGAGATAAGGATTATGTGATTTATTGATTCCCCTTTATGTGATATGATGAGATGAGTGTATTAGGTTGAGAGTCTCGTTTATATCATGATAGGTTTGGTCGAGTTCAAGTGATGTATATGTGAGCTTCGATGATCTAGTTGAATTTATGTATTAATGTGAATTGTTATATATTATCATACCAAAAGATGTAATAATTCAAGTGAAAGGCATAAGACTATATTTTTCTATCTTGTTTAATAAGAACGAGTTGGACCTCGGACAACGTGTTTGATGATATTGATATTTAAGTCTTAAAGTATTGATATTGAGGCTTGCTTAACGTGTAATTTACGTGATTTCGAGGCTATGTTGTTGTGTGATCATTTTGAGTTGATGAAGGCATGAAAACTCAATTTTTTGAGCTTCAGTTAGGCTCTATTTTTGTCGAACAAGATGATATTTCTTGGACAAGTGTTCTTCATGAGATTTGTAGTGCTCTGAATGACGTTTCTGTGAGTTTTAGAATTTTGTGATTTGAGGTTAAAATGAATTTGTTATGATTTTTCAAAGTTTGTCGAGCATGCTGTTTTGATAAACTCGGGCAGAAGGATTTGATTTTAGTTCATGGCTATTTATGATGATCTTAACATGCCTGAATGGAAATGTGTTCTTCATGGAAAATGTAGTATATGATATAAGCTGCTCGTAGGAATTAGAATTATGCAATTTGGAATTTTTTTTGATTTTATATGATTTTTCTAAGTTGGATTTATGCCCAGGATTTTGAAACAGTGGCTGTGTGTATGCATGAAATGTATGCTCTGAATTGATGCCTTTAACGTAACGATATGTAAACATTCTCTTCATGAAATTTGTAGCTTTCCTTGTGTAGTTTCTGCAGGTTTTGGGTTTACATAATTTGGAGTTCCAATTTATTTTATATAATTTTTCTAAGTGGGATGTACACCCAGTTTTTATGAAGCCAGGATTTTGTTTAAGTGTTGAATATGTACTCTGTTTAGGTGACGTAAACGTGTTCTTATGAAACAGTCTTCTTCATGAACTTTGTATATTTCCATGTTTAGATTATATAGGTTTTGAGTTTGTATGAATTGGAGCCGTGTAGCTTGAGTTGTTGCTATTTTACTAAGGTGCTGTATTTTCAAAAAATTGTTCTCTGGCTGTTTTTGCAAACTAATGTTTTATATTCAAACTTGTTGATAATGTTATAATTTGCCAATAGAGTCTTCAAAGCAGTTGTAGAGAACTGAATTAGCTACCTTGGGGTTTTTTTTTGAATTTCAATAATATTATGTCTGTAGCTTCGGTTATTGTGCATACACTGAGAACTTGTCAAGCTGTATATCTTTATTTATCTTTTGCACCCATGTTTTGGATGTTTGCTGTATTATGTGCCTTTAAATGTGTAATGCCCCGTTTAAATGTGGATTATTTGGGGTATATTATTATTATTTTTATTGTTATTATTATTATTATTGTTATTTTTGTGATAATATTTATATTTATTTTTCTTGAATGCCAAGATATTTATTAATTGTCAAATGTGATTAAATGCTAAATGTGTAATTGTCTAATTGATTGTTGTGATATATTTAATTATTAATGTGTATTTAAAAATATGAATATATACATATATATATANGCCAATTTCGGTTCCAATGAAAATCCTCGGGCTCGATTTCGAATGCAAACGCGCGATAAAGATAAACCGAACTATATATATATATATATATATATATATATATATATATATATATATATATATATATATATAATTGTCTCCCTCAAAGATCAAAACGCCCGCAGCATATTTTTCTTTTGATCGATCGCAAATTTTTCTTGTTCTCACTGTGAATTTTCTTTCGTCTTCATCATTCACCCTCACGCTCATCCTCACGATCTTCCTTCATCATCATCATCTCCATCATCATCCTCACGCTCGTCATCTCGTCACCTTCGTTTTCATCGTTCATCATCTCTCCGTCATCATCATCGTCGCCCCAGTTGGATTTTTCCGGCGAGTTGCAGAAATCCCGACTCGCTGAACCTTCACGCCGCGACCAGTCCCTCGCCATGCCGCGACTGAAGCTCCGCCACGCCGCGTCGCACCACCACGCCGCGACCGGAAACACTGCCACGTCGTGAAGCTTCCTCCCTCAAGTGCTGTTCGTGAATTTTTACCGGTGAGCTCGTTTACCCTTCGAGCAGAAACTCCGGTGACCTTCCCGACGAGCTCGTGAACCAGCAGTGAGCTCTTCCCCGTGCACATCGAGCCCTTCTCTTTCGCAAGACGAGTTTACCGTCGAGCCCGTTCGAACCCATTCTCGCTCGATTCCCGAGAACGGTACCTCGTCGTTTTTCCGTCTCGTTTTATTCGTATGTGATTTATTTCTTTGAGTGTTCATATTCGTGAAGTGCTCGTGATATATATGTGTGAATTTATTGATGTGTATATGTGCGATTATATGTATTGTTGTGATTTTATGTGTTCGTATGTTCGGGATCTCTTCGATTTTCTCAAAAATCGAACGAGACCTCGAAAGTCGTGTAAGTCGGTGGATATTGGAACAATGTCGAGTCCTTGATCTTATGAAAAGGCCTCGGACGAGAAATTTTATGTTGTGATTTAATTGCCAAGTTGTCGAGCTTGTGAATCGCTGTTTCGGTGTTCGAATTTTTAAAAATAGCTCGCTGCTCGAAACGATTTAAAATTATGAGGGATGTGTTATCTGTTCATTGCATGCCTTGTGTAAAATATTCGTAATTTTCAGAGGCCTGTAGCTATTTTTAAATAATTAAATTGTAATCTATCTAGAATAATGTTAAATGCATAAAAAATGTATGCCTGAATGAAATGAGTTGAAATTCGAATATGTCGTGCCTCTGTGACGTATATATGTTGTGTTAAATTTTTAGAATTTTTGGAGTTGATTTGATGTGGTTAATATTTTATTTATTGAATCTGCAGAAACGTTGTTTGAATTTTTATAAATTTGTTACTTCATGAAAAATTCTGAAATTTTCCTGAAAGGGCTATTTTATGTGTTTAATCATTGTTGTAAAAGAAGGGAATTTTTGGAGTCCGTTTTTATTCAGTTTGGATTTAAATTCGATAAACTGCTGTTGCTCGTATGAATTTTTAAAAATAGCAGCAGTTAACATTTAAGGCTGCGATTTTTATACATGGACTTTAGCATGCTGTATGTGGTTGTGTTAAATTTTCAAGTTCAGATTCGTTCATTAAGTTCGAGTATGAATTAATGTGCCCATTTTGCTGATATCTTGTTCGAATTTTATAAATTAGGATATTTCGAGTTTAAAGCTGAAACTTTGTGGTTTTACATGTTTCTGGGAGATGAAATTTTGTGTAAATTTTCAGAGCCTAAGTCGTAGGGTAGCTTTTCCATCTAACTTTCATGCGATTAAATGATTTCTATTTTCGAAGCATGATTTTTATATGAAAATTTGGGAATCGACTTGCTTTTAGTTTTGATGTGAATTTGACTTAGTCAATCCTTGGATGAATTTATGTGAATTCCCTTACATGGTTTGGTCGAGTTTGGTACCGAGTCTTAGTGTTCCAACATCCACAGGACTTCACGAACTACTTAGTCGAAACGAGTTCGACTAGGTCTGTCTTGTGATTTCCGATTTAAGTCGAGATAGATTCTGATTGTAGGATCTTGTCATAATGTAGGTGTTTAAGAGGTGTTGACCTCGCCTCGTTTCTGGATTTGCGATTCTGTGAACTGTTGCTGCTATCAGGTGGGTACATTTATGATGTATTCCATATTTATCGCACTCCTTATTTCGTGTAATGTTTCTTTTGAAAATTATTGTATGCATGAGAACTCTAGTCTAAGTGTCCCGAACGATAGTGCCTTTGATGAATGCGAAAGCAGTGGAAGTCGCCTGCTCGTCGTATCCGGGAGGTGGACGCCCGAATCCGTGTAGAGTGGAGGGGATTGTCTGATTTACTCGAATCCGTGTAGAGCGGAGGGGTAATTCAACTTCACTGTCTCCTGGAAAAGATCCCATGTACCGTCGTATCCGGGGGTGGGAAGGTTTCCAGTTACAGCCATGCCATCGTATCCGGAAGGTTGTTGTATGTACATAGGAGGTTTGTGATAGGGCCAAGTAGGGAGTTAGACTGTTGGATTCTATGCATACTGAATACTATGGTTATGATGTTTTAAATGTTATGCGAGATATACTGTGGATAATGGTGAGCTTGTTGGTTATGCTCACCCCCATTATTTTCTTGTTGTCTTCTCTCTTCCTTTGTTCTAGGTTGAGACGAGCTGGAGGCGGTGGCGTAGGACGAGCGAGATGGTGGTCATATGTGTTGAAAACCTATGCTTCTGTATAAACTTGATATTTATTTATTTGTCATTATGTCTTGGATTATTTATTGCTTTCACCTTTCGAACTATGTTTAAGTTGGATGAACCTTGAATAATGCTAGACCTTTTAAAATGGTTTGAGACTTATGTTTTTGGGATTTGTTTTATCGTTAGCTCGAGCATTTGTAGTTTCCTTGAATTGTTGGGTGTGTGTTGTATGTTGTTGTTAGTAGGTAGCGCCCGTTTCTCGATAAAGGTTTTAACTTGGATTATTTTAAAATTAAAAAAAAAAAATTCTGATTTTTATCAAATAAATTCGATAAATTCTTTAAAATAAAACGGGGCGTTACAGTTTGGTATCAGAGCCAGTCTTGCTTTTCTGTAGACTGGTTCATATTTGATTAAGTGTTTAATGACCATTCGACCACTCGCTTCGTCACGCCTCGCCAGCTCAAGGTATGAGTTTATTTGTTTTGATTATTGTGAATAACGTGATTATGGTTTGTTCTTTTATTGGGGGTTAGGAATTTACCCTCCGTTTATTCGGACTTAAACTCTAGTGGTATAGAGTTAAGTTCCAACTAGAATTGTTTGTTGTGAGTTTTCGGGTTGGTGTTATCGAGTTAAGTTTGGTCCCTAACAGTGCACTCGTTATGAGTTTCTGTTTAGTACCATCGAGTGAGAATCATTCGCAAGCCATCTCGGAAGAGAAGGCTTAAGTAAATGGAGCAGACAACCGAAGAGGTCCCGGGTGTGTGGATTATTCGGAAGTCTGTGACTATTGTGTGTATGACTATTAGTCGCGTGTAGAACCCGGTCAATGGGAACCGGGAGTGGAGTCTAAGTGTCGGTTTCATGTCGGTGATCCGACCACTTGTGCGTGTAGATTCGTGGGAATCGGGTTTATGGCTGATTTTCCCTTGTTATAAGTTGTTCGTTATTATCCGTGTATTTCTAGTTAGTTTGTCTCGCAAAATTATTCGTGGGTATTAGAACTCTGTTGTTGAGTTATTGATACCCTTTTCTTTTGTTATATATGGCTGAGTTGTTATCGAATAAATTCGAGCCTTGACTTGTCATCCGAACCTTCGTTTCGTGATTTCGTACGTTGTAATAGTTGGTTGAAAAACCTCTTTTTGAAAACCTTTCATTGATGACTGTTTGGTCGCTGTTTTGACCCCTTGAACCCGGTTGATAGGCTTTGAACTCTTCTGATGAGTTAAAGTTCTATCTCTTATGTTTCATCTTGAGCAAGAACCAAGTGATTATCGATTGTATGCTGGTTGATGTGGCCAAAGTTCTTCGTGAGCGCGTCCAGTTTTGCTGGTTTTTCGATCTTATATTCGATCTGTTTTCATTGTTGTTTCTGAGCCCTGAAATCCCGTCGTCTCTTGTTGTAACCTTCTTGTAAATTATAGATCAGCCTGTTGCCTTTCATGAGGAACGGGAATCGCGTGTATCATTTTATTTTTATCGAGATTTGCGCCGGAAGCCCGATCGTTGCATAGTCAGTTTTTCATGTAAGATTCATTCAGGAGATGCGTTCAAGATACGAACTTCGTGCAATCAAATTTCTGGAAATTTGCAGCAAATATTAATGTGCGAGCTTGATCCGTTTTCAACCCTTTTAACCTACCGTTCACGCCTTTGCTACCCGAGTGTTATTCCTTTGTCGTTGACTACTACCTATCGCTTAGTAGTCAAGTTTGAATTGTACTTCAAGACCCATTCTTATTATTTGATTTTCGTTCCGTGACAATTTGCTTGAAATTTCTTTTCCTTGTGGAGCATGTGGACGAGTCCACGAGGTCAACATGTGTCGAGCTGTCGACATAACTTGCTTCAACTGCCAGAGGAAGGGTCATTCCCGTCACTGCCCAGAACCGCGAAGGCCGGATCAGCAGCAGCAGCAGCAACAGCCTAGACAGCCCCCGCCTTACCAGCAAGGGACAGGAGGCCATGCCCGCGTCTACACCATCACCCACGACGAGGCAGCCAACAACGCAGGTACCATGTCCGGAATGTCTTCGATAACCAATATGCCTGTTTTCCTTTGCTTATTTGTGTCTCGAGTAATTCTTTCAAATTTTCATTCCTCGATGTTTTGAGGCCCTACCTGTCATAATGTTTGCCAAGTCGAGGCATAGGTTAACTTGAGAATACCTTAGCTTCGACATAGACGGCGATCAATTTCTTTCGTGCTTTGTTTTAGCTTTGAACCGCAGTGGTGTGCGTGAAATCTTTTAAGGAGGGTAGTCGAGCCTGATGCAGAGCCGTTTTCGTTTTTGTGTTGTGTCCATCGTGAATTCTTCGAAGCTTCCGTTCTTCTCCCTTCGGAAATTCAAGAGTGACTCTTGTAATTCTTCGACTTTTGGCAACCCTCTGAAAGCTCTAGTATTTGATTTGTTTGGAGTCTTCATTTGAGAAATTGCAACCTTATATATTAATTAAGACAAGTATTTTCGTTTTACCGCTTGTCTTATATCGTTTCTTTCGATTTTGGCGATGCCATTTCAGTCTGGGTACTTCATTCATACCGGATCGGTCTATCGTATCGTTGATGTCATATGTTCGAGGCGTGATCGTGACGAATCAACCAAGGAGGCTTCGTGATGAGATCCAAACGTGAAAAGCTTAGCGGCGTAGAGTTTGAGCTTGTTTAAGACTGCCGGTACGGTTAGCCATGCGAGCTGATCTTTTTCCTTGTTCGACAATGACCACTGAGTTGGGGATGATTTCTAGCTGAGGATGCCGATATTTCTTTTCTTTAGATGTGATGTTTTGAAACCCTGAACCTTTCGAGATTGTTAATACCTAAATGCTGGGGGATAATGTCCTTGTTGAACCCTAATGTTTCTTGGTTTTGTGAAAACCTTTTTCCTTTCGGGTTACTTCTGATAGTGCGAGCCTTGAATTAGAGTAATCCTTATTGTACCTCGAACCGAACGCCGACGCTGACTGGGTGTAGTCACGCAAAGTGGTGGTCGAGCACGCGATCCCGTGCTGAGAGACGTGAGGCACTGCAGGGCCGATCGTTGACTCTCACGTGAGCTGCAACCACCATCACCGAACGCAGGAGCTCCCCAAGCCAGTGTGTGGCCGAAACCTTGACCTTGCAGCTGTTCTCCGAACAGATGTAGGCACACGTCCCAGCGCCCCGCTTATGGAGCGCCAGTGTGTATGACATCTCTCGGGTGACAGTGCATTTAACCCTGGACTGGCCTTGTCTTTTAGATCGTTATAATGGGATCGTCGAGCATCCCTATTTGAGAGCCAGTTTCTGCGATAGTGGTTGTTTTCGAATGTCTAGTCGATACTTCCTAAACCGCATACGAGCTGTTACTCGTGTGGGCAAGGAATGAGGCTTTGTCACCGATATCGAGCAGAACCGTGGCTTCTGTAGGTATCAGTGTTGAGTTGTGGTGTTATTGTTGCTTGTTAGCCTTTTTTATGAGATCCCGTGGCGGCCCGTTCGATACGGACGCACGAATAACGTTGGGATCGTGGGCAAGTTGTCAACGTGACCTGGGCACGAGACTGAACTTGGCACCGCCTAGAAATCCAAATAGTTATTCGTTTAGGACATGCTGCCGAGACCCTGAGAGACTGGTTTTGAGTCTTGTGTACTCGATGGGTGTGTCGTGTGGAATTTCTTACCATAAGAAAGTGCGCTTATAGCAATGGCTATGAGTCACGATCTTGATGGTACCGTACAAGGTTCTAAGTACGGAAAGGGGCGTTGTACGCCTCGAGTTCTGGGAAGAGAGGAAGTATCAACCACATTTGTTGGTCCTTTAGTGATTCTCGACCGAGTCGGCGTCTTAGCCTGACGGTTGACCCCATCACCGGAGCTTGCAAGAGTGCACGACCTGTTCAGTGCCTCGTGGAGAGGGGACAGGTGCGCGACTCTAGGCCCGAGGCGATCTTTGACGAGCTGCATGTGGGCAGAACCTTACCTTTGATGAGGTACCGGTGACCTACTGGATTGACGAATCCAGCAGGGAGAGTCCGGAAGAGGTACTCGTCAAAGTCCGGCAGGGTAACCATGGCTAGTGCGGTGTGACTTGGTAGAGTGGGAAGGTTCGGACGGAGTATCCGAATTGAGTGGTTTGAGCTTCTCTCGTGTGTCAGTTGTCCTGTTGGATGATTTTTTTCTTGGATTTCCGGGGACGGAAATCGTTTAAGGAGGGTAGACTGTAATGCCCCGTTTAATTGTGGATTATTTATTTTTCTTGAATGCCATGATATTTATTAATTGTCAAATGTGATTATATGCTAAATGTGTAATTGTCTAATTGATTGTTGTGATATATTTAATTATTAATGTGTATTTAAAAATATGAATATATACATATATATATATATATATATTGTTCGGTTTATTTTATCGCGTGTTTGCATTCGAAATCGAGCCCGAGAACTTTTGTTGGAACCGAATTTGGGCCCGAAAATGTCCGTTTAAATTTTAATCGAGCCCGTGAGCCGATTTGATGTCCCAACCGGTCCAAAATCCATTTGGCCCAACTTCTCGGGCCCGGCCCGACAGATTTTCTCCTCTTTTCCTTTTGGGCGTGAGTTTGTGTTTGTCTTGGACAACAAGACTTTATAACCTAATATCATGTATATATATACAGCATATTTTTCTTTTGATCGATCGCAAATTTTTCTTGTTCTCACTGTGAATTTTCTTTCGTCTTCATCATTCACCCTCACGCTCATCCTCACGATCTTCCTTCATCATCATCATCTCCATCATCATCCTCACGCTCGTCATCTCATCACCTTCGTTTTCATCGTTCATCATCTCTCCGTCATCATCATCGTCGCCCCAGTTGGATTTTTCCGGCGAGTTGCAGAAATCCCGACTCGCTGAACCTTCACGCCGCGACCAGTCCCTCGCCACGCCGCGACTGAAGCTCCGCCACGCCGCGTCGCACCACCACACCGCGACCGGAAACACTGCCACGCCATGAAGCTTCCTCCCTCAAGTGCTGTTCGTGAATTTTTGCCGGCGAGCTCGATTACCCTTCGAGCAGAAACTCCGGTGACCTTCCCGACGAGCTCGTGAACCAGCAGCGAGCTCTTCCCCGTGCACATCGAGCCCTTCTCTTTCGCGAGACGAGTTTACCGTCGAGCCCGTTCGAACTCATTCTCGCTCGATCTTACATGTTTCTGGGAGATAAAATTTTGTGTAAATTTTCAGAGCCTAAGTCGTAAGGTAGCTTGACCATCTATTTTTCATGCGATTAAATGATTTCTATTTTCGAAGCATGATTTTTATATGAAAATTTGGGAATCGACTTGCTTTTAGTTTTGATGTGAATTTGACTTGGTCAATCCTTGGATGGATTTATGTGAACTCCCTTACGTGGTTTGGTCGAGTTTGGTACCGAGTCTTAGTGTTCCAACATCCACAGGACTTCACGAACTACTTAGTCGAAACGAGTTCGACTAGGTCTGTCTTGTGATTTCTGATTTAAGTCGAGATAGATTATGATTGTAGGATCTTGTCATAATGTAGGTGTTTAAGAGGTGTTGACCTCGCCTTGTTTCTGGATTTGTTATTCTGTAAACTGTTGCTGCTGTCAGGTGGGTACATTTATGATGTATTCCATATTTATCGCACTCCTTATTTCGTGTAATGTTTCTTTTGAAAATTATTGTATGCATGAGAACTCTAGTCTAAGTGTCCTGAACGATAGTGCCTTTGATGAATGCGAAAGCAGTGGAAGTCGCCTGCTCGTCGTATCCGGGAGGTGGACGCCCGAATCCGTGTAGAGTGGAGGGGATTGTCTGATTTACTCGAATCCGTGTAGAGCGGAGGGGTAATTCAACTTCACTGTCTCCTGGAAAGGATCCCATGTACCGTCGTATCCGGGGGTGGGAAGATTTCCAGTTACAGCCATGCCGTCGTATCCGGAAGGTTGTTGTATGTACATAGGAGGTTTGTGATAGGGCCAAGTAGGGAGTTAGACTGTTGGATTCTATGCATACTGAATACTATGGTTATGATGTTTTAAATGTTATGCGAGATATACTGTGCGATAATGGTGAGCTTGTTGGTTATGCTCACCCCCATTATTTTTCTTTGTTGTGCCTTCTCTTCCTTTGCTTTAGGTTGAGACGAGCTGGAGGCGGTGGCGTAAAGACGAGCGAGATGGTGGTCATTTACTGGATGTGTCTTTGCTTCCGCTTGATTTTATTTTTGTTAAACTACTTGCTTTTGTTTTGGATTGTTAATGCTTCTGTCGATTTGGATTATTTATTTCTTCTCTTTCGAACTATGTTTGAGTTACGTTTGAGCCTTGATTTATGCTAGACGATTGTGAATGATTTTTAGACTTATGTTCTTTCATGGGATTGGTTATTTTGATAGCTCGAGTAGATGTAGGTTCTTTGATGATTGGTTGTGTTGTTTGTTGTTATTAATAAGTAGCGCCCGGTTCTCGTTAAATGTTTTTAATTTGGATCTTAAAAAAAAAAAAAAAAACTCTGATTTTTGTCAAATAAATTCGATAAATTCTTTAAAATAAAACGGGGCGTTACAAAATGACTTTTTCCGCCTGAGTGTTCTTCATGAAAATGATAGAGGCATTAGTTAGGGATATTTTCCAAGTCGTTTCATCATGATATGATCTGTAAATTGGAAACTATATGCATTTTAAATTCAACACGCATGCTGAAAATTGGTGCTAGTTCATGTTTAGGTTCCAAAATGAATTGTGAATTTTCAAAAAAATTAGCTTTTCGTCAATTTTCATGTTTATGTGCCCTATGTGACTTAATCTGATTGGTATTATGATGTTAGCTGGAAACACTTGCGAGGGAAGCTTTACGCTAGACCTCGAAGTGTGGAAGCTATAAGTTCTATATGTGGTCGAACTCGTTTAGAACCGCCGGCACGATTAGCTACTTGAGTAAAATGTCGTGACGGCCGACATTTTTAGTCGGAAGGGTCAAGCGAGTCAACCATTCTAATGTTCGGCGATGGCCGCCGAGGTTAGGATTTTTCCGGGCAGCGATGCCAATGTTTGATTTCTATGGAAAATTGTAGCTCAACAGTAATGCTTAAACTGTTGTAGTTTGAGAAGTATTGTAAGGAAGCCTTTTTCCTATCTAAGTACCTTGGATTATGAACCGAAAATGGAAATTTCTGGTGTGTACCTTAACTGAACACCGAACCTGGATGGGTGTAGCCACGTGAAGTGGTGGTCGAGCCGCATGCGCGTGTTGGGAGATGTAAGGCCAACTGCAGTGGCCGACCGTTGACTCGCACGAGAGCTGCCGCCGCCATCACCGAACGCAGGAACTCCCCAGGCAATGTGTATGGCCAAACCTCGATCTTGCAGCTGGTCTCTGAACAGGTGCATGCACACGTCCCGGCGCCCCGCTTATGCAGCGCCTGTGTGTGTGTCATCTCTCAGGTGACAGTGCCTTAAACCCCAAACCGAACCGTTGTATAAATCCCTAATCAACGACTCTCGATAGTGAGGCTTGTCGAATAGTTTACCTTTGTCTTATGCGAAATTCTCTCGTGATAGCGAGATCTAGGTCCCTCATCGTTTTTGGGCAGTGTCCCGAGTCTCGATTGGAGGCTATGTATACTTCGTAGGGATCGAGACCTACGAAGAGTGAGAGAGTATTGGTGTTAGATCGTTAGTATGGGAATATCGAGCATCCCTAATCGTGAGACCGATTCTGCGATAGGAGATTGTTTTCGAACATCTAGTCGATATTTCCTAAACCGCATTCGAGGTGTTATTCGAATCGGCAGGGGTAGAGTTGTTGACAACGGTATCAAACAGAGCCGTGTGTTCTGTAGGTATCGGTGTTGTAGATATAGTGTTATTGTGGATTGTTAGCCCATCCGTATGGGATTTCCGTGGCGGCCTGTTTTATAAGGACGCACGGATCATGTCATCGTAGTAATCGAGTTTTCTACCGTGACCCAGGCACGAGATGAAGCTCGATACAACAAGTCAACCCTATATGTTGATTATGTTGGAGTATGCTATCGAGACACGAAAGGACCGGTTAGGGTCTTGTGTATTGATAGATGAGTAGAGTGTGAGAATTCCTTACCATGCGAGGTGGCTGGTACGGATAGAGGTGGAGTATGCCGTTGTTTTGGTTACTGCCACGAGTACGCAGCCCTATTTTGATTCCTGACCAAGTCGATGATTTAGCCTGATGGTTGACTCCACCACCGGAGCTCGCGAGGATGCATGACACGTCCTATGCCTCTTGATGGAGGAAACGTGTGCGTGATCTCGGAGTACATGTGAGATGTGACGAGCTGCGTGATAGGCAGAACCCTACCTGTTTGGAGGTACCGATGACTTTTAGAAAAAGGCCGGGAAGGGTACTCGTCAAAGTCCAGTGGTGGTTGTCGAGCCAAGGCGACTTGGGAGGAGGGGGACCGAAATTCGGAAAAGATACCGAATTTCATGTGTTGATGTTTTCCCCTCTTTTCCTCGTTAGTATCATGTCGTGGTTTGTTTTTCGAATTCCGAGGTCGGAATTCTTTGTAAGGTGGGTAGACTGTAGCGCCCCGTTCGTTTATGGAATATTTGAGATTTTTATTTAATATTATTGTTATTATTATTATTATTTTATTACTGTTGTTATTATTTTATTTTAAATGCCTAATTATCAATTAAATGTTTAAATGTGTATTATTATTTAATTAATTAATGTGTGTAATATATATATATATATAAATATTATGTCGATTTTATTTTAAATTGTCGATCGTTGGAACCAAGCCGTTAAATTTTATTTATTGAGGAAGCGGGATTATTTTCAGTTAAAGCGAGCCCGAGTGCCGATGTATCGTACTCGAACCCGTGGGCCGAACCCGTGCGCCCCAGCCCAAAACCGGCCCAGTTTTTCCCTTAGGCTATGTGTGTATGCGTGTCTTTTGAAGAAAGGAAAAAAAAAGTAAATCCCTAGTCTATTTTTTTTTTATCTGCTATTTTTCTCTCTCGCTCGCAAGAAACACGCCCGCAGCTTTTCTTCGCTTCCCCAAATCTGATCGACATCGCAAGCTGATCAGAAAATTTCTTCCCTCTCGCTCATTTTGTTTCTGAAATTCCGTCATCCTCCTTTCGTCGCACATCAACCATCATCATCTCCCTCAGTCAAATTTGATTGCCCCTCATCACCTATCACACTCGAAATCTGGCGACCAGCAGACCACCGCGCCGCGACCAGCACACCACCGCGCCGCGAACAGGCCCTTCGCCGCACCGCGACACCACCTCAGCATCTGCACCGCGCCGCGACGCCATCCCAGCAGCTCTGCCGCGCCGCGAGAAGCCTCACTGTTCGCTGTTCGTGGATTTTTCCGGCGTCCCTTCGTTCGAGCAGCACCCAGCGGCGTCCCTCCGTTCGAGCAGCGACCCTTCCTCCGCCGCTGACCTCTTTTTCCGGCGAGTTCGATCATCCTTCGAGCAGCAACTCCGGTGACCTTCCCGGCGAGCTCGTGACCCAGCAGCAGCGACGCACTTTCTCCTCCCGTGCGACGAGCTCTCCTCTTTCGCGAGACGAGTTTTCCGTCGAGCCCGTTCGAACCCTCTCGCCCGATTCTAGAGAACGGTATCGAGTCCCGTTTTCCCGTTTATTTTACGTAATTATCGTTGTGTTAAATGATGATATGTGAATTCGTATAAGTTATGTGATTATGTTTTCGATATATGTGTTCGATTAGAGATATGTGAAAATCGTGAATTTATATGAAAGATATGATTTTATGTGTCGTTTATGTTGTTCGGGATCTCTTCAATTATGAGAAATTGAACGAGACCTTGAAAGTCGTGTAAGTCAGTGGATATTGGAACGATGTCGAGTCCTTGGCCTTATGGAAAGGCCTCGGACGAGAAATTACGTGTGTTCAATCAATCGTTAAATTGTCGAGCTTAATTGTCGCTGTTTTGGTGTTTGAATGTTTAAAAATAGCTCGCTGCTCGAAACGATTTGAAAATTTGAGGGTGATGCTGCCTGTTCATAAGCAGCCTTATGTAAAATTTTCGTGATTTTTAGAAACCTGTAGCTATTTTTAATAATTAAAATGAAATCTGATCAGAATAGTGTTAATTGCATAATAAATTCATTCGTGAACCAAATGAGCTGAAATTCGAATATGTCATGCCTCTGTGACTTTTCTATGTTGTGTTATATCTTTAGAATTTTTGGACTTGATTTGATGTGGTTAATAATTTATTTATCAAATCTGCTGAAAATTGTTTGAATTTTTATAAATTGTTTGCTTGATAAAAAAATTCTGAAATTTTGCTGGGATGCTCATTTTATGTGTTTTATCATGCTGTTAAAATATGGGAATTTTTGGAGTCCATTTTGATTCGGTTTTGATTTAAATTTGATAACTGCTGAATCTTGTCAGAATTTTTAAAATTAGCACAGATAATGTCCAGGACTGAGATTTTTACATGTTGTTTATATCATGCTGTAGCTTATGAGTTCAAATTTTCAAGTCCTGATTCATTCATTAGATTCAGATATAAATTCATGGTGCGTTTTTGTTGAATTCTTGTAGGAATGTTATAAATTTATGTGCTTTGAGTTTGAAGCTAAAATTTTGTGGTTTTACTAATTTCTGGGAGATGTAATTTTGGGCAAAATTTCAGAGCTTAAGTCGTAGGGTAGCCTGACCATCTATTTTCATGTGATTAATGATTACTATTTTCAAAACATGATTTGGAAATGAAAAGTTGGGAATCGACTTGCTTTTCATTTTGATGTGATTTTGACTTGGTCAATCCTTAGATGGATTTATGTGAACTCCCTTATGTGGTTTGGTCGGGTTTAGTGCCAAGTCTTAATGTTCCAACATCCACAGAACTTCACGAACTACTTAGTCGAAACAAGTTCGACTAGGTCTGTTTTGTGTTTTCCTTCTTAAGTCAAGATATTTATTGTAGGACCTTGACTTAATGTAGGTGTTTGAGGAGTCAAGCCTCGACCCACGTCCTTTCAGATAATTGCTATCGTCCATCCGAATTTCCAAGTGGGTTGTTATTCTAAAATTATCTGTGCAATGTGTGTTAAATATGTTTATTTTTTTTGGCGTGATCTATGTATGAATGTGAATATGTAGCCTATCGATGTGAGCTATTATGATGGCCATCGGTACGGTTGTCCCCGTCGATGTAATACGGTTGCCTTATGAGGCAAGTCTCCTTAAGACCTATTATGAAAGGCTGTGTCCTTGCGTGGCACGTACTCTTGCCGTTAGGGTAATGAATCCCCTTTCCGCGACTATTATGAAAGATGTGCACAGGAGTATTTATGTTTATGTTGGAGATGTGACATATGTGATATTGTTTATGTTCATGCTGCGACCATGCCTAATTAACATATTATAAAATATGCATTGCATAGTGTGAGTACGATAGTTAACTGTACTCACTCCCACCTGCTCGTAACTGATGCAGGTTAAACAGTGGCGCGTGACGAGACAAGACGGGCGGTGGTCATTGCTTTTTATGCTTATTTTATTGCTTCCGCTTATTCATGAACTAAGTTGGTATTGAACTTGTTTGGATTGGATTTGGAACTGGTTCATTTGGAAAACGTTTGGATTTGATTTATGTTGGTAAAACCCTTTTTGATATATGATTGATGTTTATAATTAAGTTATGTGGTTAATGAAAACTGTTGGAAAATCGGGTAATGAATCCCCGTAGTTCAGTTATGACTTGAACTGTGGTTTTGAAAAGAATGAGTAACGCCAAAAGTTTATGATTCGGAAAATAAGTTTCGAAATTTTTACCTTGATTTTTTGGAAAAGCCATGGATTTTCTTTAAAAATTGATTGGGGCGTTACATATACACCCTCGAAACATTCTCAAGGGCTCTACCTCAAGAGCCGCAATGATGTCCACTTTATTTCGGATACCCCCTCCAACGTTCCCAAATAGAAAGACAAATTCGCTTTTGTCGAGCCTAACCCTGTCTTCCCTTGGACTCCCACTCCATGGCTTAAGGAGCTCCCGCGCGCGTATGCCATACCTTCTCAAAACGCCCTCTTCGACCAACGGATTGCCGTCTGGAACCGCAAGCCCGTTGCATCAAAAACTCTCCTTGAAAACGATAACCTTTTGCATTTCTGCGGTCTTCTTACCCACAAGTCCTTATCTCCTCCCACCCTGGAAACCTTCGACCTTATCCAAGTCGAAAACGACCCAGGTATTTATTGCTAAGTATGCTCGAGTATTGCCGCGCCTTTATTCTATATGCAATTTACCTGTTGTGGCTCTAATTTGTTTGTGATTTCTTGCAGAGATGCCCGCTATCCCCTTGCCCAAGAGGAAAATTCCTCTGAAAAGGAAAACGACTGAGGGATCGAGCTCGAAGCCTGCTGACTCGAATGCTTCTCAATCCACCCGCTCGACTTCACCGCCACTGGAGCAAACGACTTCTTCCATGGAGGTCGATCCTCGTCCTACGCCTGTTCAGAAGCCCATCATCGAGGAGTCGACCTTGATCGACCTCCTTGTCACCCAACAGCCCCAACAACCATCATCTCCTCAACCACAATCTCCTCCTCGTGAGTCGACCACTCCGGTTATTCACATACCTGCTTCTCCTGAGGAGACTCTGCTCGAGGAGAGCCAACTCAAGCGTCCCCCTGTTGAGGGGGGTGAAGGAGCTAACAAGCATCGCCACCTCGAGGAGACCGCCGTCTCAATTACTATGCTCGACGGCATGGGGGTATCGTACTTCCTTAGGGATGTTCTCCCTCCAATCGACCTTTCCACCGACCGCTACAATGACGGTCGTACCCTTCATGACCGAGGCGATCGTATCGCCCGATGACTGGCCCAGGTAATTCCTTATAGCTTAATGAATATCTACCTTATTTCACTTGTTCTTATTGTTTGTGCGCTAACTCTTCCTTCTATATGTCCTTATAGGGAATGGTCGAACTTGCGCCATTGATCGAGCAGACTCTAGCCAGCTCGAGCCGCTCCATTCATGCAATCGAGCGAGGATCTCTCGTCCTCAGTGATCGAGTGACTGTTTCATTGTCAAAGGTCACGCATTGCAGCAGAAAATAAAGGAGGCGGCTGCCCAGGCTAGGGTCCTCACCTCCGAGAAGGAAACACTCGAGGGAGCCCTAAAGTCTTTTGAGGAGGCGCTCGCAGCTGAGCGTGCGGAGAAGGAGGCCCTCAAAGCTGCTCTAGAGGCTGAGGGGGCTAAACAGAAGGCTCTTGAGGCTGCGCTCGAGGACGAGAAGGCGACTCAAGCACGCGAGAACATTGCTTTCGAGCAGAGGGCTAAACCTCTAATCGATGAGGCTGCTCTCCGAGCACGGAGGATGGTCTTCCACACCACTGCTGGCCAGCGCTTCCTGCAAAGCTACAGTGAACAAGTGGTGACTGCCTTCAAGCAGTCACCACAATATCTGAAGGATGTGCAGGCATAAGGTACCGACTGTTTCGGGGCCATCATGCAGCAGACGGGAGCCCAAATAGCCGAAGACGACTTCGAGGAGTTCAACATGGGGACCATCTGGGCTGCTATGCCCAAGGCCCCCACTGGCTACCAAAGTGCCCTCGATCTACCTGCCGACCACGACGGATGGTCAGGACTCCTCGAGCTCGTCGTGAATCATGACGACCTGTTGAAGCGTAATTTCAAGCTGCCCTGATGGTTATACTCCTCCTCTTGCTCGTCAAAACCCACTGTCTGATGGGACTGGGTCGACTATTAGCTCGAGTCAGCCGACTGAGCCAGTGCAGCAGCAGCTCGAGCCACTTCTGGAACAAACTTCTGGTGATACCAATGCCAATATCGAGCAGCTAACTTTTGCTAAACTCTGTACTCTTCTTCTTTGAATGTATGGATATTGTTTTTGGAATTTCCTTGTTATTTCCTCAATTATGTGTCTGTCGATGTGGTATCTTGTATGTTATTTTTATTATCGGCGAGCTTGCGCTGTCGCGATACGTCGATTTCATGTGCATTGACCATTTAGGTCACCCTATTCAACCTTCCTTAATTAATCACAATGAATTAATTGATCGCAATGATTTAAATGCCACTGAGCACATGTCCACCCTCAAAGGGGTGGTCGTTACATGCAACCATCCAGCCTCTCGGCCTTAGTCATGATGGATTTTTCGTCTTCGAGCACATGTCCGTGGTCGTTACATGCGACCATCCAGCCTCTCGGCCTTAATCATGATGGATTTTTTTGTCTTCGAGAACATGTCCACCCTCAAAGGGGTGGTCGTTACATGCGACCATCCAGCCTCTCGGCCTTATTCATGATGGATTTTTTTGTCTTCGAGCACATGTCCACCCTCAAAGGGATGGTCGTTACATGTGACCATCCAGCCTTTCGGCCTTAGTCATGATGGATTTTTTGTCTTCGAGCACATGTCCACCCTCAAAGGGGTGGTCGTTACATGCGACCATCCAGCCTCTCGGCCTTAATCATGATGGATTTTTTGTCTTCGAGCACACATGTCCACCCTCAAAGGGGTGGTCGTTTCATGCTAACATCCAGCCTCTCGACCTTAGTCATGATGGATTTTTTGTCTTCGAGCACATGTCCACCCTCAAAGGGGTGGTCGTTACATGCGACCATCCAGCCTCTCGGCCTTAATCATGATGGATTTTTTGTCTTCGAGCACATGTCCACCTTCAAAGGGGTGGTCGTTTCATGCTACCATCCAGCCTCTCGGCCTTAGTCATGATGAATTTTTATCTTCGAGCAGTCAGTTATCGTGCGACACCACATATGCAAAGTAAGATATGGCAATAATTAGACAAGGTATTGAAACTTGTAAATGGAATTTCATTAATCATAAACTGAGAATTTGATTACATCGTTTTTGTGAAAAATTTCTAACAAAAGAAAATGGGAAAAAGAAAGGAAAATTTAAACATAATATTTCTTCAAGTTAGCCACGTTCCATGACCTGGGGAGTGATCTTCCTTCAGAGTCTTTTAGCGAGTATGCTCCTCCCGCATGAACCTTCTGGACCTGGTATGGTCCTTCCCAGTTGGGTTCGAGCTTGCCCACATGCTTCAGCACGTCCACCCTTTTCCAGACCAGGTCACCCACCTGGAACCTTCTGACTTTCACCTTCCTGTCATGTGCTGCTCGTATTCTTTGCTTGTACGCCTCTACTCTAATCGAGGTACGTTCTCGAAGTTCTTCAATTGTGCCGAGGGCCGCCATCATCAAGTTCTTGTTTTGTTCTGGATCATATGTGCTCGATCTCTGGGACTGGACCTCGATCTCGATCGGAAGTAGTGCCTCCATGCCATAAACCAGACTGAATGGTGTTTCTCCCGTGGTCGACCTCGGTGTTGTTCGATATGCCCAAAGTACTGAAGTGAGCTCATCAACCCATGCCTTCTCCAGCCTTGTTTTTAGGCCATTCAGTATGATTCTGTTGGTCACCTCGACTTGTCCGTTGGCTTGTGGATGAGCAACTGATGCAAAATGTTGCTCGATCTTCATGTCTTCACACCATGATCGAATCCGCTTGCCATTGAATTTTGTTCCATTATCGGACACCAACACCTTTGGGACGTCAAACCTGAAACAAATATTGTTATATAGAAATTGTATGACTTTTTCCTCCATGATCTTGGCCAATGGTTCGGCCTCCACCCACTTCGTAAAATAGTCCACCGCCACAATCAAGAATTTTCTTTGCCCAGTTCCTTGCGGCATCGGCCCCACCAGATCGACACCCCAATGTGCGAATGGGATAGAGGCACTCATAGTAGTCATCGTCTCCGCCGGTTGATGAATAAGTGGACCGTGTTTCTGGCATTGCAGGCATTTCCTCACCATCATTTTTGCGTCCGCCTTCATAGTTGGCCAGAAATACCCTGCCCTCAGAATCTTTGCCACCAAGGAACCCGCCTTGCTATGATCACTACAACATCCTTCGTGCGTCTCCCTCAGCACGTATCGACCTTCCTTTCGTGTAACACACCTCAAGTGAGGCCAGCGTACGACAGCTTATACAACGCTCCTCCATGCTCGAAGAACCTCCTCAACACCTTTGTCCCTTCTTCTTTCAACTCCTTTAATATCAAGGCTCTCCAGTCATCGACCTCCTCTATTTCGACCACCTCACACTCGACCACACTCTTCTCCATGTGCAGCAAAGTCACGCTTCTGCTCTTACAGTCGACCAGATTCTCTGTAATTTTGGATAACAGATCTGCTCGACCGTTCTCCCCTCGAGGTATCCGCACCAGCTCGAATGAGCTAAACTCCTCTCGCAACCTCTTCATCTTCTCCACGTACTTCTGCATCCTTTCCTCCTTCACCTTGAAATCCTCCTGGAACTGGCCCACCACCAATTGAGAGTCAGAATGCACCTGAATATTTCGAGCTCCTCCCGCCATAGCCAACTGCATTTCCTTAATGACCGCCTTGTACTCCGCCTCATTGTTCGACACCCGATACCCTACTTTGACCGCAAACTCCAGGCTATCTCCTTTGGGCGAAATTAACACGATGCCCAAGCCTCCTCAAACTCTCGACACTGAGCCATCAACAAACATCTCCCAAACGCCTTCTAACTCTTTCTCCACTTTCGTTCCCTCCTGTATGAAATCAGCCAATGCCTGCGCCTTGATCGCCCTCCTAGGCTCATATGTTATCGTGTACTTGTTTGTCCCATTTTTGTTGCATTTTTTCTTGTTATTTTTCCTTTCTTTTTCCCCCATATTAGTTTTTTTAGTTAGTTTTTATCTCGTTTTGTAGTTTATTGCGTTTTTTCCTCTATCTTGGTTTTTCTTGTGTTTTCCGTATGTTTTTTCGGTTTTTCTTCGTTTATGGTGTGTAGGTCGAAAGCTTCGGGAAGATCTAATTTTGGGCAAAAGTCAGTTGGGCAAGCGTAATTAGATAGAGAAGTTCGTTGGCAACACACAGGAAAAAACGAAACTCAATTCCGATACCAGACGAGCCCGAACGACTCCAAAATGTGAAGTAGTGCGAGCTGTCCAGGCCCCGCGCGCCCGCCGCGCCGCGGAGCGCCCATCCACCGTGCCGCGAAGCACTGCCGCGCCGCGGAGCGCCCTTTCACCGCGCCGCGAAGCCCT
>BKCP01005750.1:363533-444631 GCA_008636005.1 Striga asiatica | reverse complement strand
TTCTTCTTCTTCTTTTTAGTAATCAAGGATTGAGCTTTGTATTTTTGGATTCAACACTCGAATTTGGGATTGATTGTAAGTCTTTCTCTTTTGACCAATTCATGAAAATGATTGTTTTGAGGAGAATGATTAATTGTGTTGAATTGATTTTACGTAGCTAATTCTTTTGCTAGGGATAGGGGATGATTGTTCTTGGTCAATTTGCATTTGTCGGGCTTAAATTGTTCATGCTTATGTGAGTTGATACTATTCAGATTTGATGAATTCTTGCTTGATAGTTTGATATAATCGAAGGGTGACACTTCGATCTTGTGATTGGAAACAATTGAATATTGATTGTCGAGTTAGGTTTTGTCGATTCCCATGATTAGTTGATTAAACACCTTCTAATTGAGTTAGCGACTTTTAGAACCGAAAGGGGAGAAGTCGTAGACCTAGGCTCGCATGAGGTAGATAATTTCGTAATTGAATAGTCTATAGGTTTTTGATTGAAATACGTGCTTGTCGATGACCCGTCCCTTGTTACGAAAAGTTATTGGGATTGGGACAATTGGCCTATGTTGTATGCTCGAGCTTGTTCGTCTATGTTCAATCCCTTGTTACGAAAAGTTATTGGGAGCGAACCGCTAGATGTTTAAGCGAGAGTGTCAATCTCGAACCGAACAATTGATTGCCCGGCTTTGCTAGAGTTTGAATTTATTATCCCCGACTCCCTAGCTTCTTTATCTTTGTTAGTTTATATTCTTGGTAGATTATTGGTTTTATTATTTCTTAGTTTATAATCATCCATACTGCTATCTGATTAGAGTGTTTAGGATTTATTTTCTTTTTCTGTGCAATCAATACCAAAGTTAGATTCCGAACAGCCTTCCTCGAGAGATCGACCCGGGGAACGAATCTTTCGATTCGGTACTCGGTAAAAATAATAATTTGTGCTACAACAAATTTGGCGCCGTTGCCGGGGAAGGCAAGTAGGATATTTGGTTTTGGTATTTATTTTATTTTCCGTGTTTCTCTTTGTTTTATGTTTTTGGGATTTTTGTTCTTTTGTGCATCTTTGTTTTCCTATTTGTCTTCTTTGTTTTTGTCTTCTTTTTCCTCCCTTTTCTTGGCTACACGTGGTTGTTTGGTTCTGGTGTGCAGGTACAATGAAATTCAATCACGGGTACTCCTCCCTGCATTACCCATCTTGGAACGACGAGCTGGTGTGTTTCCCCGGGTACCACACCCAACCTTACCCGTATTCTTCCGAGCAGTGCTGGAACGATTTTCCGGTTGAGCAAACTTATGAGTCCCACGAGTTTAACGAGAAGCTCGACCAGATTCTTGATTTCATAGAGTCCAAATCAGCTCGAGAAGAAGAGGCCGCCTACAATGCCAAACTCGATCTCATCTTAGATCGATTGATGGCCCGAGCGAAACAAGAGGAGGAGATTGAGCTCAGATGTGCTCGATTGAGCGAGCAAGTGGAAAGTCTAGCGAGGTGCATCGACTCGATCGAGTCCCAGGCCCACAAGCTCGAGGTTGTGGACCCACATCCCATGCCCGAGCATCTAAATGAGCTCCAGGACGACTCCTCATAGTACAATGCCAAGCTCGACCTCATCCTCGATTGGATGATGGCCCGAGCAAACCAAGAAAAGGAGATTGAGCTCGGATGTGCTCTGCTGAGCACACAAATAGAGAGCCTCACAGTACGTCTCGATTCGATTGAGGCACAAGTCGACAACCCACACCTTATGCTTGATACTCAAGCCCGTACGATGAAGCGAATGTGTGAGGCCGAAGAAGATGATGAGCTCCAGCGAGACGTTGATGTTATTTCAGAGGTGGAGATGCATGTGCTTGATTCTCAAGTCACTCCTCCCACTTCTGAGTTGGAGCATCTATCTTCGAGGCTGTTGCACTGTGTTACGAAATGGGTGGGATTCAATTCGACTTGCTCCACTGATGTGCTTATCATCCAGTTGACGACAGAGCTCGGGTGGGAAAAGCTCTGCGTTTAGAACTGGGGATTGCTCGTGCCCGACCACCCGGATCCACCATGCCCGCCTTCTTGCCAAACTGCCTGGGCTACCACTTCTCGAAAATACGAAGGCGTGGCATGATCGCCATTTCTTTCTGGACCCTGGTTGAGTAGTTTTCAGGTTTCGTCAAGCTAATGACGTTAAACAAGCGCTTCTTGGAAGGCAACCCAAGTGATTTATCGCTTTCTTAGATATTTTTTTTTTGCTCTTTTATTTTATCTTTGAATAATGGGAGATTTGGAGTTTCTGTGTTTTTCTTGCAGGTACGAGTTTGCGAGCTTGAGCAGGAGGAATATCGAGGTTCCGAGCGGATCGTGGGGGAGTAGCTTGCACGTATTTTCTTCGAGGCATCTTCGGTTTGCACACCCTTTTTCTTTTTTCTTTTTATCCTTTGTGAGTTGTTCTCCTCCTGTCCTTTCTTTTGAGTCTTGTGTTCTTGTGGTAGTTGCTGGTATTGGTTCGCTATATGAAAGTGCTAGGTTCCTTTATTTGAATTCCTGTTTCGTGTTGAAGCAATGAGGACATTGCCTCATTTTAAGTGTGGGGGAGTTATTCGGACTTTTGCATGCTTATATGGTGGACCAATCTAGTTTTAGGTTTTTGTGTTGTTGAGTATGGATTATGGTGAATTTTAAGATTTGTTGATGATTGTTGATGATGTTGAGGAGATGTGATGATGATCATGACCAGTATATTTTGATGAACTCGATGTGTCGTTTTGTTGGACATTTATTTACCTTTTGTGAGGTTTGAGCCTTACGTTGTTTCTTGAGAGATATTGGTCGGATTCGTGTTGATCAGAACTTGCTTTGAGTCTGTTTTGAAAGGAAGTGATTAAAGTTGTGATTTGTGAAAATGATTGAGGCATTTCTTTGACATTGCTCATTTTAGCCTTTTCATTGACCCTTGAAGTAATATATTTTCATTAGTAGCCCGTTGAGCCTGGAACCGTATTTCTTGTCAACCGATTTGATTGAATTACTTGAGATTTGACAGTGTACTTGTTATGATGAAGGATGTTCTACTATATGTGTTGATGAGGTATAGAACTTGTTTGGGTTGCATTTTGAGTGCTTGACAAAATAATAATAATAATAATAATAATAATAGTAATAATAATAAGAGAGCTCACAAGGCGATTCGAATGGATTCTGCTCCTCTTACTAGTCGATTCACATTGATGGGCAATGAGCATTGGGAAACTACCGTAGGACACTTGGAAGACCTCCAATGTTTAAACCTACGGACTGTTTGTCCTTTCGATTCGTTGTTGTTCGGAAAAAGTTACTCTTCAAAAAAAAAAAAAATCGAAAAAAAAAGAGAAAAAAAAATAATAATAAGAAGACAGTCGAGTACTTAATTTGCATTTCATCTTGAGCGTGTATGAGTGTTGCATGGAGTTTTGATGGGAATGATTGGATTCATGTTGATTTTTGATAGGTGGTGGAGTATTCGAGTAGTTTATATGCTCAAGAATTTGATTGTTTATTTGAGTCGCTTTATCTTCATTTTGGTCTTTCCCTTGTGCAAACAGCCTTTATTGCAACCCCAGAAGTCCTCTTGATTTGCACTTCATGATTTTTGATTGTTTTAGAGTATGAATAGACAATAAGCAAGCTTATGTTGATGCATGATGATCGACCAATTTGAGCGTATCCACTTCATATTTATGAAAGAAACCGAGTGAGGCATATATGTTTGTTATTACCATGCTTGAGCGTCGGTGTTCTCAAAATGTTACGTTCGAGTGTAATTGAGATATGCGTGATTGGTCATTGGAAGTCTCCTCGACTAAGTCAATGAATTTGAAACTTTTCTTATTTGAATCCGATATCCATGCTCATGTCTTGTTTTATTTTCTTTTTGTTCGGGACGAACAAAGGTTTAAGTGTGGGGGAGTTGTTTGTCCCATTTTTGTTGCGTTTTTCCTTGTTATTTTTCCTTTCTTTTTCCCCCATATTAGTTTTTTTAGTTAGTTTTTATCTCGTTTTGTAGTTTATTGCGTGTTTTCCTGTATCTTGGTTTTTCTTGTGTTTTCCGTATGTTTTTTCGGTTTTTCTTCGTTTATGGTGTGTAGGTCGAAAGCTTCGGGAAGATCGAATTTTGGCCAAAAGTCAGTTGGGCAAGCGTAATTAGATAGAGGAGTTCGTTGGCAACACACAGGAAAAAACGAAACTCAATTCCGATACCAGACGAGCCCGAACGACTCCAAAATGTGAAGTAGTGCGAGCTGTCCAGGCCCCGCGCGCCCGCCGCGCCGCGGAGCGCCCATCCACCGTGCCGCGAAGCACTGCCGCGCCGCGGAGCGCCCTTTCACCGCGCCGCGAAGCCCTGCCGCGCCGCGGAGCGCTCATCCACCACGCCGCGCCCCTGCCACGACCCCGACTGCAGCTCCCAGCCAACTGCACGCCCCGCGCCGCGGCACTACCCCGCTTCGCGCCGCGCCTACGCCACGAGGCCAACTGGGAAGAACGTCCAGCAAGTCTGCCGCGCCGTGACTGATCCTTCGCGCCGCGAGGCGGCCCTTCTCCGCGCCGTGCTAGGATTTCCACGCCGCGTCACTCGCCTAACTATAAATATGGATCGCGACCAGATTAAGGACAACACCTCTCGACCGGGGTGAAAACCCTAGGTCCAGAAAAACGCAAAAACCCACTTCTCCTCCTTTTCTTCTTCTTCTTCGTTTTTCTTCTTCTTCTTTTCACTTTTATTTTCCATTTTTCTTCTTCTTCTTTTTAGTAATCAAGGATTGAGCTTTGTATTTTTGGATTCAACACTCGAATTTGGGATTGATTGTAAGTCTTTCTCTTTTGACCAATTCATGAAAATGATTGTTTTGAGGAGAATGATTAATTGTGTTGAATTGATTTTACGTAGCTAATTCTTTTGCTAGGGATAGGGGATGATTGTTCTTGGTCAATTTGCATTTGTCGGGCTTAAATTGTTCATGCTTATGTGAGTTGATATTATTCAGATTTGATGAATTCTTGCTTGATAGTTTGATATAATCGAAGGGTGACACTTCGATCTTGTGATTGGAAACAATTGAATATTGATTGTCGAGTTAGGTTTTGTCGATTCTCATGATTAGTTGATTAAACACCTTCTAATTGAATTAGCGACTTTTAGAACCGAAAGGGGAGAAGTCGTAGACCTAGGCTCGCATGAGGTAGATAATTTCGTAATTGAATAGTCTATAGGTTTTAGATTGAAATACGTGCTTGTCGATGACCCGTCCCTTGTTACGAAAAGTTATTGGGATTGGGACAATTGGCCTGTGTTGTATGCTCGAGCTTGTTCGTCTATGTTCAATCCCTTGTTACGAAAAGTTATTGGGAGCGAACCGCTAGATGTTTAAGCGAGAGTGTCAATCTCGAACCGAACAATTGATTGCCCGGCTTTGCTAGAACTTGAATTTTTTTATCCCCGACTCCCTAGCTTCTTTATCTTTGTTAGTTTATATTCTTGGTAGATTATTGCTTTTATTATTTCTTAGTTTATAATCATCCATACTGCTATCTGATTAGAGTGTTTAGGATTTATTTTCTTTTCCTGTGCAATCAATACCAAAGTTAGATTCCGAACAGCCTTCCTCGAGAGATCGACCCGGGGAACGAATCTTTCGATTCGGTACTCGGTAAAAATAATAATTTGTGCTACAACGGTACTCACTCAGCTCGACCGCCCATTTTACTAGTCGACCCGATATAGAGGGTCGACCTAAAGTTTCTCCCAGTGGCATGTTCGTTCTCACCTTCACCTTATGGCCTAAAAAATAAGGCCGCCACTTCCTCACCGTAACCATCACGGCTAAGGCACACTTCTTGATCTCCGAATATCTCCTCTCCGCACCTTGCATCACCCTACTCACATAATAGATCGGAAATTGCACCGTGCCCTCTTCCCGCAACAACACCGAACTCACCGCCGTTTCCCCGATCGATATTTATAGCACCAGGTCATCCCCATGTACCGGCTTGGCCAATAGAGGTAGGTTGGCTAACACCTTCTGTAACTCCTCGAATGACTTATAAGCCTCCTCCGTCCACTGGAAATTCGAGCTCTTCCTCAGTGTTCGAAATAGGGGGCCACTCTTCAACCCCACCTTCGATATGAACCGGCTCAAGCCCACAATCCGGCCCGTCAAAATCTGCACCTCCTTCACCTTCGTGAGCGGTTTCATCTCGATCACTGTCCTCACCTTTTCCGGGTTCACCTCGATCCCCCTCTTTGTCACCATATATCCCAGAAATTTTCCTGACTTCACTCCAAAAGAACACTTAGCATGGTTCAGCTTCATACCATATCTCCGCAAAGTCAATAACGTCTTCTTCAAATCATTCACGTGATCGGCCTTCTCCTTACTATTCACCAACATATCATCGACGTAAACCTCCATATTTCTCCCTAGTTGCTCCTTAAAGATTTTATCGACCAGCCTCTGGTAAGTCATTCCAGTGTTTTTCAGGCCAAAGGGCATCACCACATAGCAATAGGTGCCCCTGCTCGTAACAAAACTCACCCTCTTCCTATCCTCCCGAGCCAAAGGAATCTGGTGGTATCCTTGTGATGCATCCATAAGACTGAGCAACTAACACCCCGCAGTAGAATCAACCAGCTGGTTGATCTTAGGCAATGGATACAAATCTTTCGGGCACGCCATGTTTAAGTCGCGAAAATCAATGCACATCCTCCATTTGCCTCCAAACTTAGACACCATCACAGTGTTGGACAACCGCTTGGGGAATTGAATCTCCTTAACATGACCCGCCTTCAATAACTTTTCGACCTCCTGCTCGATCACCTTATCCATCTCTGCTCCATGGTGCCTCCTTTTATGTTTCACTGGCCTCACAGAAAGATCGATATTCAACCTATGCTCGATTACCTCCGCCTTTATACCCGTCAACTCCTCCGCAGTATATGCAAAAACATCCGCAAACTCCCTTATCAACCCAATCAACTTCGACCTTATGGGCTCCTCCAACTCCTTCCCTACTCGAAACTTCCTTTTCTCGCAACCTTCCACCATTTGAATCTCCTCGATCTCACCCCCTGGTTGCATCTCCACCTTCTCCTTCCCTTTATCCGCCTTCTCCTTTTCCTCCTTCGACCTCGAACTCCTAGGTCGATTCAGCGTTCCCTCTTCTGGCTTCACCTGCTTCCTTGAGAGCTGTTTATTGTTGCTCACCGTGGTTTGATAACATCTCCTCGAGGTAAGCTGATCCCCTGCGACCTCACTAATGTTTTCGCCCACTGGATATTTAATCGTCATATGGTACGTCGACACGACCGCCTGGAATGCATTCAAACTAGTCCTCCCCATTATGATGTTGTACGATGACTCCGCTCCCACGACCACGAACCTTACCATCCTCACCTTCCTTGTCGTCCCTTTCCCCAAGGCGACAGATAGACTCACCTCTCCCATTAGCATCACTTCACCTCCATTGAATCCGTATAAGGCCGTGGTCACCGGCTTCAGCTCGAGATTGAGCTCCTTCTTTATCTGCACAAAACAATCATACAACATTACATTCACCGAACTCCCGGTATCAATGAACACCCTCTTCACATTAAAGCCTGTCACCTCCGCCGTAATCACCAATGCATCATTGTGGGGCGACACCACTCCTTCAGCATCCTCTGCCTGAAAGCTTATTTTCGGCATTCGAGCAGTAATCCCCACCTCCTCTCTCTTCCTCTTTATTGCTCGAACATGCCTCTTTCTTGCGTTGTTCGAGTCTCCATCAGTTGGCCCTCTTGAGATCATATATATCATCCCTCTCTTCATCGGACCCTGATCCTCCTGACCTCCTTGATCTCTGCTCCCTCGTCTCCTTTTACCCCCAGTACCTCCTCGATCACCTCTTCCTCCTCGAGGCTCATCTTCCTCATCATCATCTCGATCACTTCTCTCCACCGAATCCTCTCGACATTTCCCCTTTTCTTTTCCCTTCACCTTGTCCTCATAGACAAACTCCTTGAGATGCCCCGCCCTAATGAGGCGCTCGATCTCATCTTTGAGGTGCCTGCACTTCTCCGTCGTATGCCCGTATCCTTATGAAAACGGCAGTACCTCTTCGACCTGTGTTGTGTCGGCCCTTCATGCCTCGACCTAGGCCACGTCACGTCTTTATCATCTATCTTCTTTTCAATGGCCACCAACACCTCTCCCATTTTGCGTTCAGCGGCGTAAAGTTATGGAACCGATTCCCTCCAAATACTGGTCGATCCTTCCACCTGTCCTCCCGTCCTCGATCCATCCTGCCGCGCCCTTCTCCCCTGGCGATCTCCTTCTTGGCGACACCCTCCTAGGCGAGTTCGCTCTCCCCTTCTTGGGCTCTGGCTTAGCAAACTCCTCCAACTTAGAAAACTCCGCCTCAGTTTCCTCTAGATTAATATATTTCTTGCATCTCTTCAATACATCGTCATATGTACGAGCATGGGTTTTGGCCAGGGATGTTCGACAGGGCCTTGCTCGTAAACTCCTTATCAATCCCCCAGCTTTTACCTCGTCAGCAGCCGTGGGGATCTCCAAACAAGTTTGGTTATATCGAGCCACGTACTTGTGCTGAGACTCCTTCTCCCCCTGCCTCATGGCCATCAAAGTCAAATATGTCTTCTCCTGTGCCATAGCACTTGCATACTGGGTCATCAGCTTCTCCGCGAAATCATCAAAATCCGCTATCGATCCATGAGGGAGCTGCTGAAACCAGTCGAGCGCACCTCCTCTCAAGGTCGACAAAAATGCCCTGCAACTAACAGAATCAGAATAACCATGTAACACAGCCATGTTCTCAAACGCCCTTACATGCCTCGACAGGTCAAAAGTCCCATCGAACACCAAACTCATGTCCCTGAAATTTGCGGGTAACGGTGCAGCCAATATCTCCCTCGAGAACAGGTGTCCTCGAGCACGCCTTTCAGGTCGACCATCCATCTTGGCCTGCATCTGTCTCACCTGCTCCGCGAGCCTTTCCACCTTCCGATCCCCCGGAGCTCCGTCTCCCCCATAGCTAGACACATCCTCCTCCATGATCGTCGACCTAGCAGCCACTCGAGAAAGGCTTTGGGTGACCTGCTGGACCGCCTGTGCCGCCGCGTTCGCCATCATTTGCTGCATCTCCTGCCTTGTCATCACCACCTTCTGGCCGAGATGCTGCTCCTCCACCCGTGGCGGTGCTGCTCCCTGCACCACCGCTCCTTGCTGCGGCGCCACAGTCAGATCTAGCTGCAGCGGTGTCGGGATCGCCGCTCCCTGGGTTGTACGGGCCTCCTGAGCTCTGCTTGAGCCCACATCAGCTTTTGGCTGCACCGGCGTGACCCCCACACCTTGTAGAACAGGCATCAGAGTCACTGGTGTAGGCAAGGGTCCGGAGAAGTCTGGAGGAGGGCCTGCTCCGAACGGCCTAGTCGTCGTCCACGCCTCGTCGAACGACGCTTGCAAATCTCTCGTAGGGATTCCGTCCGCCATAGATACCAAGCTTCAGTAATCTCAACACACCATTTTTCGAACGAAAGTCCCACAGACGGCGCCAAATGGTAACGCAAAACACTCCGACCGGCTTGAAATCAGCTCGTCTTCCTCCTCCTCGCTGGTAGAACGCCGCGTACCTGCAAAGAACTCTCACACCAGGGGTTTTTTCTGGTGAAGAGCCTCCGATGCTTAAGTGAGTATGTCTTTCACTAAATTCTCCAAAGTAAGAATATGGATAAATCGTCAGTCACAAGAAGAGACTCACTCCTACATATATAGGAGTGAGATCCTGCACTAGGAGCTACCCGGATCTGATGAGCTGTCCTCCCAGCGCTGCCCGTCCGTACACAGACAGTGTGCGTGTGTCATAGGTGTCAGAGGTGGTTATCGCCCATATCGCTCTGCACTAATGTACTCTCGCCATGTGCCCCTTTGAGAAGAGGGTGATTATTCTCCTGCATATTCCGTTGGGATTTTCTGACGAAGTCCACGCGCTTTCTCGCGTTCAAGCCACGCCCTCGATTGCTCTTCACCCACCGCGTGCTCGATCTTACTGAGCCCCCTTGTGCTAGGTCGATCATCGACCAGATCTGCTATCCTGCTCTATTACTTCCTTTTGGTCGATTATTGCTCGACCACTGCGGTTTTCCCGATATCGAGCTCGTATGACCAACATGGTAAACCGGTTTATTGTTTAGGCATATAATTTCCCATATCAGATAATAGTTGAGTATTATGATGAATAAAATGAGTGCAGTTTTTTTGCATGAAATGTCCGAATTTTAATGGTATGAATTTCATTTGGTATGGATATAAGTGTATTTAATTGTGAAAATTAAATAAGTGATATGAATTTTATTTGGTATGAGTATGAAAGTCGAATTTTAGGTTGATTTGTTACAAAACCAAGGTGATATGATTCTCAATTTTTAGCATATTTCTATAATAACTTGTCATAAGATATTAATGATAATTTTATAAATTACCCCTATATATAATTCCGAACGCGGCGAGCTAAAGTGGCAGGCTCGTATGCTTCAGAAGTTTATTTGTCATAATTATATATTTTGTACTGACACATGTACAGGTTTTAGGTTTGAAATTACCATAAACTATTTTAGGTTTTCTTTTTTCTGAAGTTACCATATACTACTCTTATTTTTTCTTATTTAATTCATATAATAATTGTTATAAATATGTATTCTTTTTATTTTTAAATATTTATAATTTTTTTATTTTTATTTTATTTCTTGTATATTATATATAATTATATTTTAACGATCTTCTATTTGACATCCATATTACATATATAAAATAAAAAATAATTACATCTATCATTATAATAAAATTACATTTATAAAAAAATAATTTCAAAAATATAATTACAATATAAATTATTTTATAATAAATATAATAAAATCCAATTCAGTATTACACCATAAAATAACCATTTTAATGCGTTTTTTTCATAAATTTTAAATAAAATACGAAAATTAAGTAAAACAATATTGGCCCCCTTTTCAATTAATTACTACCTTTTCTGTTAGTTATTCATTATTTTTGTATATTCATTATGCATAATTTACAATAAAAAATAAATCAGTTTAGTTTTTATATTGTATAAATATTAATATATTAAGTACCCGTGTAGTACACGGGTATCGTATTAGTTGATATATATTCCTCTTGAATATTAGATAGATCTTTGAATAAATATTTTTTACTCAAATTTAAAATTTATAATTTAATTCTAGAGAATTAGTTGATAAATTTGAACGACTGAGTAACATACAACAAATTTTAAAAATCGTAAGATCAATATGATATAGGTTTATATGAAATAAAGATTAATAAAATATGGAGTTTTTTTTATTTGGGTAGTTTAGATAAAATTTTTATGTTAATTAATGAAATGATATAAGTTTTAATATTACACTTATTATTCACATATATTTTTAAATATAAGATAAAAATTCTACCAAAATATTTATTTTATGGAACCACATTGTATTCAAATTGATTTTTTGATAAAAATTTTAAAATAACACTTATTTTCAAATGAAATAATGTAACTTATTATCAGTTATGTAGACCGTACGAGTTGTGTACTAATTTTAAATAGACATATTTTATATAATTTAGCACAAATTAAATTTCATATAACATTTTAAATAAATTAATATAGGGGCATATTAAATATTGATTTCATTTTTTTAAGTTATAAATATTATTTAGTGAGAAATTTTAATATATATAAATATTAATGAATATCTATTGCTCATGCACTGCACTAGATTCATACTAGTTACTTTTAATGAGTTTACAAAACTGATACCTATACTGGAATATGGCAATACTGAAGTTGTAGTAACTCTGTGCTTATATACTATCGTTTAGTACCGATTTATACGAACTAACATAAATATATATTGTAAATATTTGTATACAAAAATGTTACCTATATTGTAGTAGGACAATACCAATTTTGTTGTAACTTAGTACCTACATATTATGTGGAAGGAAAGAGAAAGAAAATAATAAAAAATTAAGAAAAATTAGTTGTAGGGGAGATAAATTGTAAAAGATGAGAAAAAGAAAATAATAAAAAATGTGAGGAAAGAAAGAGAAAGAAAATAATAAAAAAATTAAGATAGTTAGTAGTGGAGAGAGAGAAAAATAATAAAATAATAAGAAGAGGTAGTTGGTAGTGGGGTGATGTCATTTTTCAATTTATTTTTGATTTATTATTTTTTTTTTTGGGTACAATATTTTTGATTTATTTTAACAAGAGGGAGTTAAGTGGAAGATGATTTTGGAGGTGGGGAGTGCAGTGGAAAAAATATAACATAGGGATTGAATGAGAAGATTGAAAATAGATTGTGGATTTTAGTGGAAGTCACCCTAAAATGTAAGCATAATCTTTATGGACAATTCTGGCTGTTGGCGGATGGTGCAACGATGATAAATCAGATAAATTAAAGTAATAAAAAAATATTAATTAGTATAAAAATATTTTAAATATTAATATTAATTTTTATCTTTTTTCTACCTTTATAATATATATTGATAAACTATGTATATGCTTAGTTGACTCCTTATAAATTAGCTTTTTTTTTTTACCCGAAACGATAGAGGCAATATATAACATGTAACACCCCGCTATCTTACTAGTATCAGAGTAAAATTTTCGCAAATTTTATTTCGAAAATACTTATAAATTTTTCAAAATCATTTTTAACTTAACTCGAGATGTTACTAACAATCTATCTATTCTGAAAATCTATTTTTCTTTGACTTGGTCTAATAACTGGTTTAGACATAAATTAAACAGATTATATACTTTAATGAAACTAGCATGTAACTTACCAGACCCAGCTAATGAGCCGGATAAAATTCTGAAACCTGTACTTAATAACATGCAAGTTTGAAACCTGAAAATGTCAGACGAAATGTAAAACGTGGAAAAATATATATAGACTGTAATATATACAGAAGTCCACAAAACGGCATCTGGCCGAGTCCACGACCACCACCACTGCATCTGAACTCACGTCTGCAGCCCGACCCGGTAATCTGAAAAATATAATAGTGGGGCGTGAGCACGAAAGTCAACTGTGCTCCGCAGAAACTCATACTAAAGTAAACAACAATAATAATAACAATATCATGATTGTCAGTATATATAAATTGAACTGAAACTGTACTGAAATCTCCCGGCAAACTCTAGTGGAATATTAAGGCAAACTGGGCCACCACCAGAACTTAGGATGGAATATTAAGGAAAACTGGGCCGCCACCCTAAGCAGATACTGTCAATATACATACCTCGGACATGATATCAGAAATTATACTCAATGTAATACCCAGTCTGGGTCCCCACCTGTACTGGAATGTATGTGCTGTACTGGATAGCTATCTCGTCAAGCTACATAAAAATATAAGCAAATAATATACAAAGTGATATGCTCAGAATACTCAATAATATGCTAAGATGTTCGATTTTTAATTTCTAACTTTTCCCGATTAACTGCAACGCTCTAAGGGTTTAATATAAAATTATACTAAATCCGGATTTAACTGATATAACTTAAACTGAATTGATTTGGCTCGGAAAATTACTAAAAGTTCGGAAAACAACTCAGACCGAACACATGAACCAAAACAGACTCGAACCGGCCGGTTCGCTAACTAACTGAACCGGACCAGACTGGACCGCCGGTTCACTGTGGACCAGGCAGTCGACAGCTGACGTGAGTTGACCGGGCTTGGTCCCACGCAGGGCCTGCTGGTGCCCTGGCGCGGTGCTGGGCATAACTAGGTGCGACCGGGCGCGGTACTGGGCGCTGCTGGCACGGCTGGGTGTAGCTAGACACTGTTGGGACGAGCACTAACACGACTAGGTGCGAACAGGCACGACCAGACACTACCCGCGCAGGTACTGGCGCAGCTGGTACCTATCTGGTGCTGCTGGGCACGATAGGGACCGACTGGACAGCGGGACGTGCGACTGGGCACGTACAGATAGTCCCTGGACATAATTAACCCATCTTGGGTTAACCTTGGGCACGGCACGAGTGTCTGGGCTCGAGGCCATGCGTTCTGGAGTTGGCAGGATGCTACCGGGCGCTGCCTGGGCTGACTGGCGCTACGTGCGCCGTTGCTATGCATGCAGACACTGAACACGCGCTGCCGGGCACTAATTGTGTGCACTGGGACCGAGTGCGTCACGCCTACAGAGCATGAGCACTGCAGAACTTAAACTCTGCAGACCCGGGCCGGGCGCTGTGCGCGACAAGTGACTACGACCGGTCCTTTACCAGCCGTCCGACAACTTCTCCGGTGACATACAATCCAAACCAACATAACATGATCTGAAATACTCAAAAATACATAGAAACCCTGATAGACCTCGGTTAGATTTAAAAATGGTTCGGTAGGGCCGATATGGCTCGTACGAAACCAGAACTACCGAACAAACATAATCAACTACAAAATTCACTCAGGGCCGAATACATAGTTATATAAATCATGCCATTTGAAGTTAAAATACTAATTTTTACTCGGATGAAACTAAACTTGACTCAGACAAGCAAAATGGACCAAGTTCATATGCAAAATGACCAAGTACTTGAACTCCAAATAAGCTAATCTTTTACCAACATCAAAAAGACATGATTTATCAGGATTTATAACATATTAAACTCGGCCTATTCATACTTTGAACTAAAAATCCGAATTTAAGCCTTTAAATGTTCTAAAATTCGAAACTACTACCTAGGCATGAATATGGATTTGTTTAATCACATGATAATTCTTATAATATCATATAATAGCTATAAAAATTAATAAGCACGAGCTAACCTTCTCGGAACTCGGAAAACGGTACTAGGTCCATTCCTTGGGCTTACTCGCGTCACTAGCGCACTTACAGTTTGGCTAAAAGCCTTTCTCGGCTTTCTCTAAATATAAGATGGATTAGATAAGTTTTTCTTAGTAAAATAAGTTTAAACTCCCCTCATAACCGATGCTACATCTTAAATATAAAAAAAATGCTCAAGAGGATGTGGAATTAAGAGGACATATGGCACTACAAGGTGCATTAGTGGAACTTAAGGTGTTTAAATCTTAAGTGTCATGACCACTTTATTAACCATGCATAGAAGTTTGTAAGTTCTGAGGTTTGGCAGCAAATCGAAGAACCTTCATCTGTTCTCTTCAGAAAAATATTTAAGGGAAGTTGTTAGAAATTGATTACCCCGGATTATTGGTCAATACTTATACATGTTTTTGTTATGGCAGGTCTAAAGAGAGATCGTGAGTTCCATTCCATCTATGACCGCCTTTCATGTGCACTTGCCTATCATATGCGTGAGATTCAAATTGAGAAACCTAGACTTACCGAAGATGATATGACTTGGCTGAAAACATAGAAGAAAATCTTACCATACGAGCTTGTGAATAAAAGGACGACGAGATTACATTGAGGAGTACTTTTTATTCATTTATTTTTTGAAATTTCTCGAGTCAACATTATTGTGTATTGAAACCCTTGGATATTTTGAGTGATTTCTGTAAGTGAGGGTCACCATTGTCGAGTGCAATATACAGAGTGTTCGTAGGTTCACTCTGTTTTAGTTTGAGGGATTCGAACGAGAAAAACCACAAGGGATTTGTGGTCGGATAAGTAGTAGTGCATTTCATTGTTCAAGTAGAGTGTAGAGGGAGTCTATACTGTAAACCCTTGAAGAATGATTGAGTTGATTGCATTAATGAAAGAGATTCAAAGGGAGAGTGGGACGCTCTCCTGAAGGTTCAATTTTTAGTGAATCTGCTTCCGCAATTGTGTGAATCTTCTTGTTACTCTATTCTGCTCAATCGTGGATAACTCTGAAAACTTGTTATACAAGTATCAAATTTCATTTGGCACCAGATCGGGTTTTCGTATACTTTGCGAAAGATCTAAGGACGTATGGATTGGGCAATCATGAATCAGGAAAGTGGTTCGATGTCTAGACCTCCGCAATTGGATGGTTCAAATTATTCATACTGGAAATCAATGATGACTATCTTTCTAAGATCTCTAGCAAAAGGAGCTTGGGAAAGCGTTGAAAATGGCTGGGAACATCCAGTCACGGTAGCTGCACCAGATCAAGGGAAAGAATCCTCATCGGCTACTGTACCTAAACCAAAAGACATCTGGACTGACGCTGAAATATTGCAAGAAGAAGCCAACTATCGAGCCTTGTATGCCATCATGATGGCAGTCAATCAAACTAGACACAAAATGATAATTCAATGCAAGACAGCGAAAGATGCTTGGCGGATTCTACAATGTCAGTTTGAAAGTTCAACGGCAGTCAAAGCATCGAGGCTTCAACGTGTAACCCTTGAATTTGATGAAATCAGAATGAAGGATGAAGAAACGATCGATATGTACTATGCCAGATTCTGTGATCTGGTAAATCAAAGTGCAATGTTAGGAGACGAGATCTCTGAAAATCGTCAAGTACAAAAGATTATGCGGACTGTTGCACCTAGATTCAGAGAAGATTACGGCTCTAGAGAGATTTCAGAGAATTGCACCTCTTCATGTGGACGAACTTCTTGGTGAATTAAGAACGTTTGAAATCAACAACAATTATGACAAGGTAAAAAACAAGGGACTTGCTCTCAAAGTCGTTGTAGTTGAGAAGAAGAAAGATAGCGATGCAGAGGAAGGTTCAATGATGGATGACAACGAATTGAAAGAAGCTCTTGCATTAATTGCAAGGAACTACGACAAATGAGTCAGAAACTATATAGGAACAAGTTCTCTGGAAAGAAGTTCAATAATCCCAGCAAGACCATTACTCAAGACAAGAAAAATACTGTAGTTCCTTCAAAACAAGACACACAACGAATTGGGAAGGATCAGTGCTGTGAGTGTTGTGGATTTGGGAATTTTCAGTTTGAGTGTGCCAATCTAAAAAAGAAGAGCAAGTCACTGAAGGTAACTTGGGAAGATTCAGATGATGAAGGAACTGACGAAACTTCATCACACACAAGCAACATGGCAATTCATTCTTCTGTAAAGAAGTTTATGGTCTCACTACCTCTCATGCCACGACAAGGTTTGAACAAGGGATGGAAGAATCTGAAACATTAGAGGATGAAGCCAAATGCAACATGTGTAGTGATCCAGTTCACTTGTTGGCCATGGAGAAATGCGCACAAGCATCAGAGGCTTTGAAGAAGCTTCAAAGTGAGGTTCAGAAGCTGACCAAGGCGAATAGAATGTTAATGGATAAGTCCCCCTTCTCTCTTACCTATCAAAAATAAAATGAGTTGGACACTGCAAAGGCTAGAACCTCCTTTCTTGAAAGCAGCTGTTGATATCCGACTTGATTACATAATTGAATGTGGTGATTAATCACTTCATTGAAGAAATAATCCTCCGGAAGAAGACAAACATAGGATAAGTCGGTATTCATTGAATTAATTACCGACTTGCGAGATCGTCAAAAGTACCGACTATTGAGACAGACACAAATAAACCGACTTCAGTTCAACCGATATTATGACAAGTCAAATCAAATTTTATTTGTTCAAATTGACGGCATAAAAGTTCAAATATCCAAGCAGAAAACGGAGCTGTAAGCATATGATTGGATCATCAAGATAATACAGTAATCATTGATGGCCCAAATTCCAAAGCGCATCACCTTGCTTGAAGCTGCTCAACATTAAATACATACTTATCCATCTCAAGCAAGAAGACAAAAATCACCGTACTATAAATAGCAGAATTTATGATAGTACGAAGGGCTTTTTTTGGGAACACATTGTACATGGACTTAAGATGATCTCGGTCAAGAATAAAAAACCGACTCCTGTACTCTTGTGAATATATCAAATAAAATCAAACTTTACTTTAATCTTTCTTTAAACACACTCAATTGTTTGTAATTTTAAGTTGTTAATTTCATACAACAACAGTTTGGCGCTAGAAGGAGGGCGGCACATCCCTTCTTAATCTTTGCTTGACTGTATGTGAATAGAATCAATATTTACAAACACGCATAACTTATGATGTCGAGTTCTGGGCGACAAGAACGAAATCCAGAAGCTGGAACTAATCGTCACCCTGTGCGCACAACTGAAAATTCGACGGTGCCATCCATGCCGATAGATTACTCTGTTTTATTTCAAGACCCGGAGTTTCTCAGAAATTTATCGAATTTTATGGCACAGACAAGAGCAAGACCAACGGTGACGATTCCAAATCAAGTTCCTGCAACAAATCATCCAATTAGACAGCAAACGTCGTTTGTTCAGCGACATGATACTCCCGCTGCATCACATGCAACTTCTCATCCCCAAATACCTGAATCACAACGAAATACTACCACGCATAATCGCGGAGTAGTTCCTGTTCGAAGTCGTGTTCCTGAAGCAGTCCAACAAGAAGTTACTGCTGAAAGTCATTCTGGACGTCGTCAACATCTCGCACGTTCATTGTTGGAAACTTCGCAGCATGACCAACAATCTGACTTACGTCATATGATTGAACGGAATCGATTCCGACGTGATAACAATGAATTACGTCATACAATTGAAAGAAATCGTTTAAGGCGTGAATCAGAAGAATTGGAAGTGTTGAGAAAAAGAATTGCCGAGTTGGAGACTCACCACCATATTCCTGAAGAATCTCAACAAAGAGGCTCTCTCTCAGAGAATGTGTATTTGGAAGCCGAGACTCCCTTAGCTCTTCATTTGACAATGGAGCCACTTCCCTCTAAAGTTAAGGTTCCTCAGATTGGTCTTTATGATGGTACCTCGGATCCAGATGCACATCTCGGTCAATATACCTCGTGGATGGATCTTCATGGGGCAACCGACGCGCTAAGATGTCGGATGTTCTCTTTAACTTTGGGATCCCGTGCTCAAAAATGGTATCATTCGTTACCCCGACATTCAATATCGAGGTGGCAACAATTGAGAACAGCTTTCCGATCTCATTTTATCGGGGCTCAGGTCTCTTTAATCCCAAAAGAATCAATTGCCAATATCGTTCAAAAGGACAATGAAAGCGTTAAGGATTATATTGCTCGGTTTAATGAACGAATACAAAATATGGAGCAATGTCATCCTGAAACGTTGCTGGTCACGGCTATAGCTGGATTGAAACTGAACTCTTTGTTTCGTTGGAGTATTTACCATAATAAACCGACTTCATTTCAAGACTTCTTGGCACGAGCTCAGTTTGGGGACTCGGTTTGGGGACTCAAAAAAACCTGAAGTACAAGAAGCAAGAGCCAAATATCTTGAAGAGGTTAAATCCAGCTATCAAACAGTTTTTTCAGCTGGGGCCGCTGTCATATTTGAAGAAATAAAAGGAAAGGGAATTCTCCCTGATCCTCGATCTGTGAGAACTCCAGAAGAGAAACTGGATAAAACAAAATATTGCTCATATCTCAAGTCGGCAGGACATGATACAGATGAATGTCTGGGCTTACTTTCTGCCTTATTACGGTTAATTGGACATCCACAAGTCCAAAGGTTCTCCAAGAATGCGGATTATAAGCGAAAGGGCAGAATGCCAGAACCCCACGATGATGATGAAGACGATGATCGTCCAATCAATCCAAAACATATTAGACAAAGCGACAAAGAAGTCTACATGATGAACCCGAGGGAGAATGGATCTTCATCTTCAACAAAAAACAAAGAAACTCCACGAAAGAGTTGCTCTAAACCTCCTGGTTTTTGTGATTTTCCCCGAGTTAATAATAGTAATGGCAAAACTTTCGAGTCACGTCGACAGATAAAAGCTTATGCTCGACAAGCTTACAACTCGGGAAAAACTGTTATAACAACTGATCTCCGAGATAGGGTCAACGCTCGAAATAATTGTCCGATTACTTTTAATGTGGACGATGCCAGTTATTTCGCTCACCCACACTCTGATCCTCTCGTGATCACAGCACCAATTTGTAAAATACCGGTGCATCGGATAATGGTTGATACAGGGGCGTATTCAAGCATTTTAATGCTTCGTACATTCGAACAAATGGGAATTGACCCAGCCGAGTTGAAACCCTGTAAAGATCAAGTACAAGGCTTTAATGGAACAATTACCCCAACTCTCGGAGAAATAACCATGCCAATTAGATTTGGAACTCCCGGACAGGCCTCCAAAGTCATCATGGAGACGTTCAAGGTCATGGATCTTAAAAATGAATATAATGCTATAGTGGGAAGGACGGCTCTGTATAAACTCCGTTCAGCTGTCTCAATTTTTCACTATGCTTTAAAATTTCCTACAAATCATGGAGAAGGAACCCATTATGGGGATCAATATGAAGCTCGTGGGACAGTATGGGTCAAATATTGGCAAGAACCACATTCTTCGATACATATGATCAAGAATGTACAAGACAAAGAGGAGAAGTTTCAAACTCCTGAAGACTCGGTATCCCCGATAACCGAGATGGAAATTGAACAGTCCAAGAAGTCGGAAGAGTCAAACATCAAAATCAATAGTGATTTGACTCGAGATTGTGGAAGACGTCCAGGGAAAGAACTAATCCATGAAGAGGATGAACTGGATCCTCGTGCTCAATTTAAAGAAAAAAGTAAACTTGATCGAGCTGAACCATCTGAAGAAGTTGAAACAGTTTTTATTGATGATCCAGTTTGTAACAAGTCGCTTCGAATTGGGGCCAACTTGGAAGAACCAATACGAACTCAGCTCATTCAATTCCTCAAGGCCAATTCAGATATGTTTGCTTGGAAGCATGAAGATATGAAAGGAATTGACCCCAATGTAGCCTCACATCGACTTAATCTCGATCCAACCATTAAACCAGTTGTCCAGAAACTACGTAAACTTGGCACAGACCGACAAAAGGCTCTTGAAGACGAAGTTCAAAAATTGATTGACAATAAATTCATTCAAGAAACTAAATATCCGACTTGGGTATCTAACCCGGTTTTGGTAAAGAAGAGTTCTGGAGCATGGCGACTCTGTATCGATTTTTCAGACTTGAATAAAGCTTGTCCGAAAGATAGTTATCCATTACCACATATCGATTACATGGTAGACGCCACTGCCGGACATGAGTTGATGAGTTTCATGGACGCCTATTCGGGTTATAACCAAATTCCCATGGATCCCAGGGAAGCAGAACATACATCCTTTTATTCTGCTCGGGGTCTATACTGTTATACCATGATGCCATTTGGTCTTAAAAATGCTGGGGTCACATATCAGAGATTGGTTAACAAAATGTTTGCCAAGCTCATTGGACATACAATGGAAGTTTACGTCGATGACATGCTAGTTAAGTCGGTACACGGTGCTGATCATGTTAATCATTTGCAAGAAATGTTCAACATCCTTAGGGAATATTCCATGGTGTTAAATCCGAAGAAATACACTTTTGGAGTCGGCTCTAGAAAATTCCTGGGATATATCATGACTCAACGAGGTATTGAAGCAAATCCCTTGAAAATTAAGGCCATTATGGATCTAACACCCCCCACGTCGGTTAAAGGTGTTCAAGCTCTTACCGGCCGACTTGCTGCTCTGAATCGGTTTATATCGAAGTCAACAGATCAATGTAAACCCTTTTTTGAATCTATAAAGAAGGGAAAATGCTTCGAATGGACCAAAGAATGTCAACAAGCTCTGGAAAAAATAAAAGAAACGCTTATCCAAACACCGACTTTACAGAAACCAATACCTGAAGAAATGCTGTTTTTGTACTTGGGAGTAAGTGATTCTGCTATCAGTGCTGTTCTAATCCGAGAAGAAGAACATCAACAATATCCGATTTATTACATCAGTAAAGCTTTACACGAAACTGAATTGTGATATCCGCTAATGGAGAAATTAGTGTATGCTCTTGTTATCGCAGCTCGGAAATTACGTCCTTACTTCCAAGAACATTCAATAACGGTACTTACTTCATATCCTTTAAAGTCAATCTTACACCGACCTGACACGTCAGGAAGACTGATTAAGTGGGCTATCGAACTCGGTCAGTATGATATTCATTATAAACCGAGAACTGCAATTAAAACCCAAGCTTTGTCCGACTTTATTGCCGAGTTCACTCCTGCAATCGAGACAATTAATGAAAATCAACCATGGACCTTATATGTTGATGGTTCATTAACTCAACATCGGGCTGGTGGAGGAATCATTCTGATAGATCCTCAGAACAAGATGTTTTGTCATTCTGTTAAATTCCTTTTTCCGGCAACAAACAACGAAGCTGAATACGAGGCTTTACTGTCTGGATTAAGCCTTGTAGAATCCATGAATGTAAATAAGCTAAAGGTGTTCTCTGATTCACAATTGTTGGTGAACCAAGTCCATGGAGATTTTGAAGTTAAAGAACCTCGGTTGCTACCATACTTAACACTTGTAAAACAAAAGATGTCCCGACTTGATGTTCAGTTGGAACACATTCCTCGATCGCGAAACATTCCAGCTGACGCTCTTTCTAAACTTGCATCAAGTACTGGAATGGAGGATGTTGAGTATGTCCAAGTCGGTCACCAAGAAATGCCTTCTATTTCTCTTGCTGAAATTATGAATACCGAGTTAAAAGAATCACCGACTTGGATGACACCGATTATAACATATTTGGAAACAGGAACCTTACCTCAAAATCCAAAAGAAGCTCGAGCTCTTCGAATTCAAGCAGCTCGGTTTACATTGGACAATGGAATCCTTTATAAAAGGGGATACTCTGTTCCCCTATTGAAATGTTTAACCGAGCAAGAGTCCAAATATGTCCTTGAAGAAGTTCACGAAGGGATTTGCGGAAATCATAATGGTGCACGAGCATTGGCATACAAAATACTTCGACAAGGATATTATTGGCCAACTTTGAAGATGGATGCGACGAATTGGGTTCGCAAATGCACGAAATGTCAAATATTTGCCCCAAATGTTAACCAGTCTCCAGAATCTCTCAAGTCGATTTATAGTCCGTGGCCATTTGCTAGATGGGGGATCGACATAATCGGTCCACTTCCAACTGCAAAAGGAGATGTTCGATTTGCTATTGTAGCAGTTGACTATTTTACCAAGTGGGCTGAAGCTGAACCATTGGCTACGATTACCGAACAAAAAGTTGTTCATTTCATTTGGAAATCGATCATATGTCGGTTCGGTGTACCGAGTTCAATTATAACCGACAATGGTCGACAGTTTGAAGGAAAACAACTTGAGGCTTTCTGTGAAGAGTATTAAATAAGGCACTTCTTCTCTTCACCATACCATCCTCAATCCAACGGACAAGTAGAAGCAATTAACAAGATCATAAAAAATGGTTTGAAAATCCGACTTGATGCAGCGAAAGGGACTTGGCCCGAAGAATTGCTAAATGTGTTGTGGGCTTATAGGACGACAGTTAGTCATGCAACAGGAGAAACACCATTTTCTCTAACTTATTGATCAGAAGCCGTCATCCCTGTTGAACTCGGATCCCCTACATACCGAGTAATGAATTTTCAAGATGAAACCAACTCAGAAAACTTGAAGGCCAACTTGGATCTTTTGGATGAAACTCGTCTTATGGCAGATCTTAGAAATGCTGCCTATAAACAGAAAAGCGAGAAGTACATCAACTCAAAAATAAAGCCACGATCATTCCGAGTTGGAGACTTAGTACTTAAAAGAATTATTGGGCCAGATCCGGGGTCTTTAAAACCAAAATGGGAAGGACCGTTCAAAATCAGTCAAGTACTTCCAAAAGGTACCTATCGACTTGAAAGGCCCGATGGACTAGCTCTACAATACCCTTGGAATGCTGTTTATCTGAAGAAGTATTTCCAGTAAACTCTTTGTAATATATGAATGACTCTGTACACTTTTTTGATATATATAAGAAAATTGTGTGCTAAAGAGTCTCTTGAAAAGAACCGAGTATTTTAACCCGGTATCATATTGGTCTTTATGTAGCCAAGCCTTCAAACTTGGACAAGACTAATATACTAAAAATTCTAATGATTATATCAACTTTAGCCGAGTTTTATAACTCGGCAAGATATACCCTTTCGGCTAAAGCATTAACCTTCAAATGACTAAGTTCAATAACTTAGGAAGGTTAAAGGGCAACTTTAAATTAATGGATCAAATATCATCATATTTAGGTCCTGAAGTTTGATCTGAATAAGAAGAAATTCCATGTCCATCAACTAGCACAAAAATTAAGTTGATGAAGCCCATAAACAAAAGTAAAATACTTTGCCGATATTTCAGCAAAAGTAAAATGACATGCTGAATACAATAGTTGGAATCAAAAAGAATACCGACTTATTAAAAATTCCGAGTTCTAAACACTTAGAAATTTATGAAGGAAAACGAACATAATCAAAAGCCATTCATTCATAAGATGTTGTCCAAATTATTACAATAACAAAAATCAAATAACCTAAGTATCCCGACATACCGGGAATACTTCAAAAAACAGAAGAAAAAAGATTAAGTATCATCATCCTTGGTTGTTTCTTCATCAGCCTTATCATTCACTTCTGGAGCCTCTTTGCCCTTTGCTGTTTCTTTCACATCATCTTTTGTGATTTGTTCATACATGATTCGGCTGATGATGTCAAAGACTCGATCTTCCTCGACCTTTGCTGCGTTTTCTACTTCGGTAAGGGTCACTGGAATGTACTTATCCAAGATAGAATCACTCTCCCCACCAAGTAACTCGGTAGCAGAAGGCTGATTGTCCTTCTGAGATAATTTAGTTACCTTTCTTTCAAGGAAAGCCAGCACTGCATTCCGAAGTTGCTCGGGAGTCATTTTCTCAAGTTCCTCTTCTAAACTGACCTCAGCTAGAGTCTTCACATAAATATTGGCGAGCTCGACTTTTTTCTCTTTCTCACCTTCTAACAGCATGTTAACGAATGAACGACGAAGACGGGCTTCTCTTTCTCGATTTAGAGGAGGAGTCTGTGAGCCTCTTTCCTCAGCTCCGACAGAAATGAGAAGTCCTTCACAGAAGCTTTTTTCATCCTCGTCAGCGTCAATATGTGCAGTCGTGATTGAAGGGTTAAAGTTGTGACTCTTGATTTTATGAAGAAGGAATTGTCGCAACTCTTCAATGTCATATAATCCTTCATCGAATCGCTCAGTGACCCAACACAAATTGATACAAGTGTTCATCTCAAATTGACGATCTTCATCCTCGGAATCAGAATCAGCATTGGCCTTAAGTCTGTTGGCCTCCGCCTCGAGGATTCTTCCAGCTCTAAGACCATCGTTGTACTTCTCTTCGGCAAACTTTATTTTCTCTTCCTGGAGTCTCACGAGGTCGGTGCGATGGGCATCTTTGCTTTGAACTAACAACTCTTCGACTTCAGACCGACTCCTTCGAGTAACCTCATGAGCCATTTGTTCTTTGTGAAGCAATGACTCACAACGAGCTAGTTGATCTTCAAGCATTTTAACACGCTGCTCCAAAGTGATTACTTGACTGGACAATTTAAGAATATCAGAGTCAAGACCGGCCTTCTCGGTCTTCAAAGTCTCAATCTCACCTTGAGCAATAGTGAGTTGCTGGTCTTGCTCAGCAATTTTCATCTTTAATGCAGCTTCATTCTTGGCCGCTTCCTCTTTCAGGGATGCAAGTGCCCCATCCCTGAGTTCAAGAGTATGTTTCTTTTCATCAACCTGAGCTGCGTTTAGACGAAAGTCATCCTCAGCCATAACTAAACTTACAAGAGCTCTACCGAGACAAGCCTTTGCATATTTAAACTTATAAGAACTCGGAAGAGAAGATACGCCAATTTCGGATCTCGGATCCCATACCATCATAGGAACCCGAGCAGCATCCACCACATGATTTGGCAATTCAACGGTGCTCGAAATCTCGGGAATCTCTACAGATTCAAATGTTGAAAACCACTTCTCAACTGATTCCCGAGGCTGCCGAAAATTTAATACCCTTTCTTTATCAATGGGTAAAAAGGAGCGATCCACCAGTGGTTCTTTCTTTTTCTTTTCTTGCGCACCGGTATCATGCTTTCTCTTAGCTCGTCCTTCAGTTACCGAAATGCTTTCTACACGTCTCTTTTTCGACCGAGTTAGCGGAACTTCTTGTTCCTCAGCAGCATTTTGATTGTCTTCCGGCTCGATTACAATGACATCGGAAGTAAATGGGACCTCAGGCTCTTTAATTTCTATGGTTGGTTCCGCTTCAGATGAATCGATCATGGCAATAGCAGTGTTGGCCTTTGTTGGATCAAACGCCGCAATTGTCAGAAGATTCGGTTGCGGTACTTCAGTAGCAGCTGATGTTACACCTTCATCAATGTTGGTCTCTTTCGGATTCATAATAGGATTGTCCAGAAAAGTCTTTACCAACTTCTTGCGCCCCATTTCTGATAAACGCTGATCTTTGCTCTTTCCGACTTTAGTTCGGAGATCTAAGTTGGGACTTTTCTGGCGAAAGGCTTGAGCGTCGCGAATAGTTTTGAACCTAAAGACTCCAAGGAGTGGATAGTAAACTGTAACCAGAAAGCTGCATTATAATAATTGTCAAAAGCAACCGACTTCGCGTAAGATTGAAAATATAATCTAAGTTTACCTGGTTGGAAAGAAGCGTCTGAAATTTCAGGACAAAGACCAGCAGCCTTCAATCTTGTATCCTTCAGAATCAACTTGAAGCTACGCTGTGCTTTCTTCAGTTTGAACAATTCGGAAATTCTTTCTTTTAAGGTTACACTGAGTTTAAGTCCTTTGCTTTTGGCTGCAAACAGAAATTGTTGACCTGTTAGTACAAAAATAAAGAAGGTCAGGACAACTCGGTAAAAAATGAATGAAAGGAAAACTTACAAAATGCAGAATTAATGTTGATGGGTATCGACATCCCATCAATTAAAGGCTTAGAAAAATTTGGAGTTTGCCAATCTCCTCCAACCCATAACCACTCCTCTTAAAATCCATGGAGTGACTCAGGGATTTCAGAAATCAATTCGCCGATCTTTAATCCTTCTTGGGGTCTTCCCGCGCAAGCATAACAAATCAGAGGATCAGTCACCTGTCTATCGGCACACCGTCTGAAGGTGAAAAGACTTCTAATCTCTTCTACCGTTGGCATATCCCAGCCTTTTTCTTGTAATAGCACCAGAAGACCAATGATTCTCTTCCAAGTATTCGGTGCTATTTGACATAAACCAAATCCCCAATCTCTAAGATAGTCAGTAATTATCACTGGGAGTGGAAACAGAAGTCCCGATCTTAATGAATCCGCAAACACACCCACACAGCCAGGAGGAGGACATGTTATCCTTTCACTCGGATATGGAGCAAACAATCTAACCGACGAAGGAATATAAACCTCCCATCGAAGCATAACAATGTCGGCGTCGGTCAGAATACTTGGTTCACCTCTATATTCATCATCAGCCTCAGGCCACCGACGTGGCGGACGCCTCCAATAATCTGGCAGACACATTGCGTTATCCTCGACTATCTTATCTTCTTCAATTATGTCTCTGTTCAAGTTTAACCTTCGAACCAAAAGGGAATCCCATCGATAATATTCGAGAGGTAATTCCAAATCCTCATCGGTAAAAATCCTAACTTCAGAAATCGTGTGGCTACTGCTATCCTCGACTTGAGCAGACATTCTTTTCGAAATCGATAAAAGCAAAAGTAAATTCGAAATTGATAAAGAAATTGAAAAGATTAGGGCAAAATTCTTACCGATGATCTTGAAAGGTTGAAGTGAAGAAAGCACAAAAAGATATTGCAGAATAGAGATTGAAAAGAAAATCTGGAGAAGACGAAAGACAAAAGCAATTAAGGGATATGAAAATGCGAAGTAAAGAAATTTTTCGCAAATCAAAACCGACTACAATTTATAGGTTTTGATTTATAACCGTTGGAGAGATCCAGAAATGGCGCGTGTAACGGACGTGTCTCGAAACGGCGTAACGTTACAGTAACCATTAATACACGTGGACATGTCCAGAAATGCCATGTCGCTACAAATTTATATCCGTTGGACCCATTAAATGCGGACGCATCTTTTAAGAGCCATCATGTCAGACCAAGTAACATACAAGAAATTGCAAATAGAACAAAGTACTTTCATGTCGGTCATCAAAGGAAACCAAGTCGGAATAAAGCGGAACAACAAACGACATCAGTAGTCATTCAATAAAGCTCAAAATACCTACTAATGTCGGGGGCCTCACTGTTGATATCCGACTTGATTACATAATTGAATGTGGTGATTAATCACTTCATTGAAGAAATAATCCTCCGGAAGAAGACAAACTTAGGATAAGTCGGTATTCATTGAATTAATTACCGACTTGCGAGATCGTCAAAAGTACCGACTATTGAGACAGACACAAATAAACCGACTTCAGTTCAACCGATATTATGACAAGTCGAATCAAATTTATTTGTTCAAATTGACGGCATAAAAGTTCAAATATCCAAGCAGAAAACGGAGCTGTAAGCATATGATTGGATCATCAAGATAATACAGATATCATTGATGTTCCCAAATTCCAAAGCGCATCACCTTGCTTGAAGCTGCTCAACATTAAATACATACTTATCCATCTCAAGCAAGAAGACAAAAATCACCGTACTATAAATAGCAGAATTTATGATAGTACGAGGGGCTTTTTTTGGGAACACATTGTACATGGACTTAAGATGATCTCGGTTAAGAATAAAAAACCGACTCCTGTACTCTTGTAAATATATCAAATAAAATCAAACTTTACTTTAATCTTTGTTTAAACACACTCAGTTGTTTGTAATTTTAAGTTGTTAATTTCATACAACAACAGCAGCGTCAAACTATCCAAGCAAGATGGACTGGAGAAGTCTCAGACGATTGAATGTCTGAGGTTTGAACTATTTTCAATCCAAAGACTACTTGCTGACAGTAACAAGGAAATCGTGTTGCTCAGAAACGAACTCAGTCGAATCACGAATGAACATGCAAGTCTGGAAAACAAGCTTAGTTCGAAATCGTCTGAATTGCAACGCACTACTGAAGCTGTTAGGAAACTGAATAAAGGGAAAGCGGATTTGAATGAGTTACTTTCCATGGGAAGGCAGTATGGTGACCTCACCGGGCTTGGGTACACTGGGAAGGTTGAAAGTCCTGAACGTCCTTCTGAAGCTTCAAACAGAAACAAACATCCTGGTCTAGGATTCTCTAACAAATCCGGTGTTGAAGGTACAAGTCTTCATGGAAACCTTCAGGAGAGTTGTTTGGCAGGTATGTCAAAAGCACTGTAAGTAAACCCTCTTCACCTAAAAACTCAGTGAACGTTCTAGCACCAACCCATGAATCTGTAAGTAAATCTCCTCATATCTTTGTGCCCATTTGTCATTACTGCGGTGTAACTGGTCACATCAGACCCAAATGCTACAAGATGTAGCATGATCTTTATACTGGCAGAGTGTTTAACTGGAATCATTCTGGTGGTTCTGTGAACGTTCATACTGCAAACCCCTATAAAAATGCTTTCAAAAACGACAAGTCTGGGTTGCTAAAAATTCTTTTAAATGTTTCGCTTCAGTACTGTCTCTTAGTACTAGTGAACTAGCATACTTGTCTAATGTAAAAACTGGTTCGAATGGGGAAGTCACATTTGGAGATGGTGTGGGCAACAAGGTAATTGGAACGGGTTGCTTGAATTTGGGTGGTCTTCCTAGATTAGATGATGTGTTGCTTGTAAATGATTTAAAGGCTAATCTTCTGACTGTGATCCAGCTTTGTGATCAAGGGTTAAGTGTCAGTTTCTCGCGTGATAAGTGTTTTGTGAAAAATAAAGAAGGTACATGCGTTATTACTGGATCTCGATCAACTGACAATTGCTATCTTGTTGACTTAAATGAAAAATGTTTTCAAGCAACTGTTAGTGAATCTGAAATCTGGCATCAACGCTTAGGTGATATTGGATACTCTCACTTGGTTAATATATCTAATGCAGGTATAGTTCGGGAGTTCCAAAAATTTTTATGAAGGAACTGGCAATTTGTGAACCATGTCAACTTGGAAAGCAAACGCGAGCTCCACACAAAAGCCTAAACCATATTTCTTCAAAGCAAGTTCTGGAATTGCTCCACATGGACTTAATGGGTCCAATTCAGATTGAGAGCTATCAAGGTAAGAAATATATTTTCGTGTGCGTAGATGATTTCTGTCGCTACACTTGGGTTGATTTTTTGCGTGAGAAATCTGATACATTCATTGCCTTTAAAACTCTTTGCCTAAAACTTGAAAATGAAAAAGGATTTCCCATAACCAAAATAAGGAGTGATCATGGGTGTGAATTTGAGAATAGTGAATTTTCAATCTTTTGTACTTCACACAGTATTTTTCATAAGTTTTCGCCCTCGAAGTGTTAGAGTAGGGTACCCGGCGTTCCAATCTAATTGGACGTATTCTACTTGTAAATACAGTCTATTGGAATTATATTATGAATAAGGCATTTCTTTATCTTAAGAGAAAGCATTTATCTTATAATTGCACTTAAGATAAAATCCCTAGATCACTTATGGTTATAAGGTATGGTTGCGCATAGAGATGGTGATCATGGAACATACCTTGAAAGCCGTGATCTTAAATACAGTTCCAAGTCGATGGATGTTTCGAGATGGGATATCGAATAATCCATAAAAGACTTGCACATAGTTTGTATGCTTGTTGGACAAGAATGTTGCATTCCATCAACATTAGCGTAAGACGTAAGTACATTTATGTGGGTGCTTGTTAGAGAACAAGTTCACTGAACATGACCGTATGAAAATTCTTAATGAAGAATTTATTCAGTCGAATAAGAATTTTCATGTTACAATAGTACATGACTAATCCTAAGACTTGAGGCACAATGGTAACTTTGTGCATATTACATTCTACTTTGATTTATCCTTTTGGTAGCTAGCACTATCGTTTAAAGGGATAAGTTGGGTATTATGTTGATATGTATGGAAGTTTGTTAGTGGCCAATAAAGGATTCGACACTTATGAAGATAAGTGAATTTCCTATGTGTTTCATAGTTATTAATCCAAAGTCCTTGGCCAAGGCAGAGATGAATAGTGATTCATAACCGGGTTAATAAACATGAAATAGAATCATAGTTATTAAGTCAATTTGGGTTTCGACAAAATCATACCCAAGACTTAATCGGGAAATTAGATGTCGAAAGGATTTTACATGTATGGAGTTGTAATCGGAATAGGTTTACTCGCTATTCACTTAATACTAGATTCATGCTACTTGCTAGGTGTTACCATGATATGTGGGTTCATAAATTAAAGGGTTAATTCATGAATAAGAGTTAATAAGATTTAACTCAAATTACAAAGTGTTGTAAACCCACTACTAGTATTAAGGTGAACCTAAAAGGTCACACTAATTATGAACAAAGGTAAAGATTGTATTTCTAATGGTTAGAATTAATTGATAAATATCTAATTTGATTAGATATCAATTAAAGGAATATATTAATCAATAAGATTGATTAATTACATTTTGGATATTACTTTAGTAATTAAGGTAATTACTAAATTAATAAAGTTGAATTTTAAAATAGGATTTTAAATTTCAAAAATCCAAAATAATAATAATATGATTATTATAATATTGGGAAAATGATATAATAATAAAGTCTTGAGAAAGATTCTCAAGATTTATTATCCAATTATTATTTATATCTTTAAATATGATTTAAGGATTAAAATAATAAATATGATTATAATAAAATGGTTGTTGATGGTTGTTTGAACTACTTAACATATCTTATTATTTTCAAAGTCAAAAGTTAGTAAATACTATTTAAATAAAATTTGATTTTATTTAATATTACTAAATGTTGATTATTTTATGCTAAAATGTTTAGTATAAATATATGCAAAATGGTTTTGCATTTAAGTGAAGTTTTTGATCCTAAATTTCTAAGTGTTAGAAAGAGAAGAAAGTGTTCTTCATAAAACTTCAAGAAAGAGTTCTTAAAATTCCCAAATAAAATTCATAAATATTCCTATACAAGAAAACCGAGTCTTTTCTACTAGCGAAGGAAAGTCGTCGGAACCGGGCTTCATAGGGTGGATACGTTTAGAGGGAAGACACTTGGATTCCTCTAGCGAGTAACCTCAAGTCGTTGAAGTTACAACCGGGAACCGATTCCCTCATCCATCATCAATAGTGAAGGAGTTCAAGACATTCGGTAAATATTTTTACTAGTATTTACTTTATAGTAACAAATCAAAATTTGTATATGATGCATGTTTTAAAGATGACGATCAGTTAATTCGCAATTAGTATGTACGGGTGTTGTATTTATACGATAAATACTTACTTTAAAAATTTTAAATTCCGCTGCGTACAGCCCGTACGGTACTATCGAACCCAACAGTGGTATCAGAGCCACGGTTATCGTCTTTAAAACAGATTTTGATTTGTTAAGACTTATGAGATAAGCAATATAATTAATTTTTTATATGATAAAAATATTAATTATAAAATTAAAAATCGTTTTTAAGCCACACGAGTCGTGTGACCTTGTCACACGAGTCGTGTGGCATGAAGAAAAATTTTGATTTTAGCTTCGTGATTTTCACACGAGTCGTGTGACCTTGTCACACGAGTCGTGTGAGCTCACACGAGTCGTGTGACGAGCCACACGAGTCGTGTGAGTCTGGGAAAAATTTTGATTTTCAATTCGTATTTTTCACACGAGTCGTGTGATAAGATCACACGGGTCGTGTGACCCTCACACGAGTCGTGTGACTCATAAATTGATATTTTATGTTCATTTCATTAGATGAATGTTTTAGGGATGATCATGAGCCTCATATTCATTATGTTTGAATGGATGTTTTCATTTTCAATATGATTGAATGAATGAATGGATGTTTAATTATGTTTTCAATATGATTGAAGAAATGTAATTTATCGAGACCTGCGAGTCTCTTGAGATGAAATTTGTAAAATTTTAAATTTTGTATCGTTAGAGATTAGATCAAGGTGGAGACCGTTCGATGACAAAGGCCCACGCATGTGTGGGTAATTTTACAAGTTGTAATCTCGAAGGCCTGTGCTTGTACGGGTAGATAGAATAAATGTAATAGAAGTAGTTCTACTATTTGTTTTATCACGTACATATGCATAGATCCATTTTGGCTCGAATGGATCGAATAGGAAAGGACATGATCATCCCACCATGCATTAGATGTATGTTAGGTTTATTTACGCTTTCGTTTCATTAGATGACTGAAACTGGTAAATAAACGTAAAGATGGTAATCGATGAGATCAAGGAACCCAAACGGATTAATTTGATTAATTCCATATCAAATCAATAATGGATAAAAATAAGTTGGAACTTATTAATCCAGGCCTTCCATCAAAAGTAGATGACATGAGATGCTACGATGTTTTATCATTGGCCACGAGTCGTGGGATGATTCTATGTCGAAAGCTGTGAACTCTATTAAATATATTGATATTCGTGAGACGGATTCCTCTTTGTGTTGGCCATGAGTCGTGGGACACTCTGGTGGGCCGTTATCATGAAAGTTTTGATGGGTTTGATTTGACACCGAGTAATATATATGGAGTCATAAAATTGAGGTATATAAGGAAAGGTGAGGCAAAACATCTTGAAGGTTGTATAGAGATACAATTGTCAAAAAGTTGACTACCGATAAAATTGTTTCATGGTGGCATCATAAAATTGGGACATGAAATATTTTTATTGGACTTCAAGCCCACTATGAAAATAATGATTTTCATAATTATAATGAGGTTCTAATTAAATTAGTGGGAGACATTTAATGTTAAAGACCTAATATTAAATGAATATAAATTCCATAGTCTAATTATTTTCTGCTTCGTTTGTTATTTTTGTAGATCAAACTACTAAAATGGCTAAGAATCCAATCGCGAGTATCCTTGATCATAATAAATTAACTGGTCCCAACTTCAATGATTGGTTGAGGAACCTAAAGATTGTTCTTCAGTCTGAGAAGCGAGAGTATGTTTTGGAAACAGCTCCTCCTCCTCCACCGGAGGATCAGACTGCTGAAGAGTATGGAGCCTACTTGCGTCATGTTGATGACAATCTCCAAGCTCGGTGCTACATGCTAGCATCAATGTCTAATGAGCTACAGAGACAGAACGAATTACTGAATAATGCTTCTGAAATCCTAACTCACCTGCAAGAGTTGTATGGTGATCGGACGCGACAAATTAGATATCAGATATCTAAAGAGCTTTTCAGGTGTCGTATGACCGAGGGCTCTTCAGTTCATGATCATGGACTGAAGATGATAGCTCTTGTGGAAAGACTCGAATCACTTGGAGTCATTATGGATAATGAACTCTATGTGGATTTATTGTTGCAATCTCTGCCAGCGTCATTCGATAACTTTGTCGTTAACTACAACATGCATAATATGGAAACTGATCTTCCAGGATTATTAAACATGTTGAAGACGGCTGAGTCCACCATTAAAAAGGACAAGCCGGTACTTCTTGTTGGATCCACTTCCGGATCAAAGGCTACTAAGTCTAAGAAAAGGAAGAGGAAGGGAAAGGTTCCCAATAAGCCCAACAAGAAGGCATATAATGATAAAGGGAAGAACAAACAGAAGGTTAATTCTCAGGCCGATCATGAATGTTTTCATTGTGGCAAAACTGGGCACTGGAAGAGGAACTGCAAGGAGTATCTTGCTAGTCTGAAAAGTTCAGGTATTTATTTTGTTGAAGTTAACTTGTCTGTTAACGATTCTTCTTGGGTATTGGATACCGGCTGTGGCTCACATATTTGCAATGATTTGCAGATGATGGCAAGAAGTAATATGCTAGATGGTGAAGAAACAATCCTAAGGATGGGCAATGGGGCAAGAGTTGCTGCTAAAGCTATTGGGACTGTTTATCTAGCATTGAATAATGATGTAAAGATTTGTCTATCAAACTGTTTGTATGTTCCGGATTTAATAAAAAACATTATTTCTATTCCAATATTGGATAAGGAAGGTTTTAAGTTTGTCATTGAAAATGGAAAATGTTCTATTTTCAAAGACACAACTTTTATTTATTCTGGAAATTTGACAAATGGGTTGTATACCATTACACCACAAAGTCCCATCCTAACCATTCAACAAAATAAAAGGAAATTAAATAATCATAGTTCATTCACAATTTGGCACGCTAGATTAGGTCATATATCCGAAAAACGGATTCACAAATTGGGACCTAAACTCGACCTTAGGGGAGAGGATAGGTTGCCTACATGTGAGTCATGTCTTAAAGGTAAAATGACTAAATCACCATTTGTTGGACAAGTGGAGCGAGCTAAAGGTTTGTTGGATTTGATCCATACAGATGTTTGTGGACCACTAAACGTTAGTGCAATGGGGAACTATCACTATTTCATAACCTTCACTGATGATTATTCACGGTATGGTTATGTTTACCTATTGAGGTACAAATCTGAAGTATTTGAAAAGTTCAAAGAATTCAGAAATGAAGTGGAGAAACAAATTGGTAGAAATATTAAAGTTCTTCGATCGGATCGAGGAGGTGAATATTTAACAAATGAGTTTCTTGATTATTTAAGAGATAATGGGATTGTCTCACAGTGGACGCCTCCTGGAACTCCACAACTCAATGGAGTTTCCGAAAGGAGGAATCGAACATTGTTGGACATGGTTCGATCGATGATGAGTTCCACTGATCTACCTCTTTCATTCTGGGGCTATGCCTTAGAAACAGCAGCATATATTTTGAATAGAGTGCCAAGTAAAGCTGTACCCAGCACACCTTATGAGATATGGTGTGGTAAATCACCCTCATACAAATATTTACGAGTATGGGGTTGTACTGCTTATGTAAAGCAGTTAGTGGGAGGTAAGTTGGATATGAGATCCATCTTATGTAAATTTGTGGGGTATCCTAGAGAGTCTATTGGATACTATTTCTATGATCCCTCTGAACAAAAGGTGTTTGTTTCGAGGAATGCTGTATTCTTAGAGGAAGAGTTTATCTCAAAGAATAGTGGAGTCATAGAACTTAATGAAGAACCACAAGAAATTCCACAAAGTACCACAAATAACATACCAGTAGAGACTGGACCATCTGAAACACAACCTCTTCGGAGATCCGAAAGGGTTTCTAGGGCGCCTGAAAGGCTATACCTATTGTCAAAAGACAATGAAGAGGGACTCCTTTTGGATAATGATCCAATAAGCTATGATGAGGCAATGTTGGACATTGACTCAGATAAATGGCAAGAAGCTATGCAATCCGAAATAGATTCCATGTATTCAAACAAAGTATGGACTTTGGTTGATCCACCACAGGGTATTGTACCCATAGGTTGTAAATGGGTTTACAAGCGAAAACGTGGTGTAGATGGAGAAGTAAATACTTTTAAAGCAAGACTGGTTGCTAAAGGTTATACTCAAAAACAAGGTGTTGATTATGAGGAAACTTTTTCACCAGTAGCAATGCTTAAATCTATTCGGATATTGCTAGCCATAGCTGCGTATTATGACTACGAGATATGGCAAATGGATGTGAAAACTGCTTTTCTTAATGGAAATATTAAGGAAGACATTTATATGAAACAACCGCAAGGTTTCATATCCAATGGGAGTGAACAAATGGTTTGTAAACTTCAAAGGTCTATTTATGGACTTAAACAAGCTTCGAGGAGTTGGAATATTCGGTTTGATGAAACGATCAAAACGTTTGATTTTCATAAGAATCCGGATGAACCATGTGTTTATAAGAAGGTTAGTGGGAGTGCAGTTACATTTGTTGTTCTATATGTTGATGACATCCTACTCATTGGGAATGATGTAGGGATGTTGCAGTCAACTAGGACATGGTTGTCAAAACAGTTTTCCATGAAAGACTTGGGAGAAGCATCCTTTATCCTAGGGATAAAAATCTATAGGGATAGATTTAAACGGATGATCGGACTATCCCAGTCGACGTACATAAATAAGGTGCTACAACGGTTTAGCATGGAAGAATCCAAACGAGGATATATTCCAATGAGTCATGGGATTTCTCTTTCTAAGACGATGTCTCCAAAGACACCTGAAGAAAGAGAACGGATGAGTCATATACCTTATGCATCAGCTATTGGTAGCATTATGTATGCAATGTTATGTACAAGACCTGATGTGGCTCATGCACTTAGTGTAACGAGCAGATATCAGTCTAATCCAGGTGAAGAACACTGGAAAGCCGTTAAGATGATTCTTAAGTACTTACGAAGGACTAAGGATATCTTTATGGTATACGGCAATGGAGAACTGAAACTAGAAGGCTTTACTGATTCTGGTTTTCAGTCCGATAAAGACGACTATAAATCCATGTCTGGATACTTATTTACTCTGAATGGAGCAGCAGTTAGTTGGAAAAGTTCCAAACAAGAAACAATTGCTGACTCTACGACAGAGGCTGAATATATTGCTGCATCTGATGCTGCAAAAGAAGCTGTTTGGATAAGGAACTTTATCCAAGGGTTGGGTGTAGTACCATCCGTTGTTGATCCAATAATGATTTATTGTGATAACAATGGGGCTATTGCGCAAGCAAAGGAGCCAAGATCTCATCAAAAATCCAAACACATTATGAGGCGATACCATTTGATTAGAGAAATCATTGGTAGAGGCGATGTCGTGATGGAGCGAGTCGACTCAGCAGAAAATATAGCAGACCCCTTAACTAAACCCTTATCACAGAAAGTGTTCGAAGGACATCTTGAGAAGATGGGTCTTAGATACATGAGTGATTGGAACTAGGGCAAGTGGGAGATTGTTAGAGTAGGGTACCCGGCGTTCCAATCTAATTGGACGTATTCTACTTGTAAATACAGTCTATTGGAATTATATTATGAATAAGGCATTTCTTTATCTTAAGAGAAAGCATTTATCTTATAATTGCACTTAAGATAAAATCCCTAGATCACTTATGGTTATAAGGTATGGTTGCGCATAGAGATGGTGATCATGGAACATACCTTGAAAGCCGTGATCTTAAATACAGTTCCAAGTCGATGGATGTTTCGAGATGGGATATCGAATAATCCATAAAAGACTTGCACATAGTTTGTATGCTTGTTGGACAAGAATGTTGCATTCCATCAACATTAGCGTAAGACGTAAGTACATTTATGTGGGTGCTTGTTAGAGAACAAGTTCACTGAACATGACCGTATGAAAATTCTTAATGAAGAATTTATTCAGTCGAATAAGAATTTTCATGTTACAATAGTACATGACTAATCCTAAGACTTGAGGCACAATGGTAACTTTGTGCATATTACATTCTACTTTGATTTATCCTTTTGGTAGCTAGCACTATCGTTTAAAGGGATAAGTTGGGTATTATGTTAATATGTATGGAAGTTTGTTAGTGGCCAATAAAGGATTCGACACTTATGAAGATAAGTGAATTTCCTATGTGTTTCATAGTTATTAATCCAAAGTCCTTGGCCAAGGCAGAGATGAATAGTGATTCATAACCGGGTTAATAAACATGAAATAGAATCATAGTTATTAAGTCAATTTGGGTTTCGACAAAATCATACCCAAGACTTAATCGGGAAATTAGATGTCGAAAGGATTTTACATGTATGGAGTTGTAATCGGAATAGGTTTACTCGCTATTCACTTAATACTAGATTCATGCTACTTGCTAGGTGTTACCATGATATGTGGGTTCATAAATTAAAGGGTTAATTCATGAATAAGAGTTAATAAGATTTAACTCAAATTACAAAGTGTTGTAAACCCACTACTAGTATTAAGGTGAACCTAAAAGGTCACACTAATTATGAACAAAGGTAAAGATTGTATTTCTAATGGTTAGAATTAATTGATAAATATCTAATTTGATTAGATATCAATTAAAGGAATATATTAATCAATAAGATTGATTAATTACATTTTGGATATTACTTTAGTAATTAAGGTAATTACTAAATTAATAAAGTTGAATTTTAAAATAGGATTTTAAATTTCAAAAATCCAAAATAATAATAATATGATTATTATAATATTGGGAAAATGATATAATAATAAAGTCTTGAGAAAGATTCTCAAGATTTATTATCCAATTATTATTTATATCTTTAAATATGATTTAAGGATTAAAATAATAAATATGATTATAATAAAATGGTTGTTGATGGTTGTTTGAACTACTTAACATATCTTATTATTTTCAAAGTCAAAAGTTAGTAAATACTATTTAAATAAAATTTGATTTTATTTAATATTACTAAATGTTGATTATTTTATGCTAAAATGTTTAGTATAAATATATGCAAAATGGTTTTGCATTTAAGTGAAGTTTTTGATCCTAAATTTCTAAGTGTTAGAAAGAGAAGAAAGTGTTCTTCATAAAACTTCAAGAAAGAGTTCTTAAAATTCCCAAATAAAATTCATAAATATTCCTATACAAGAAAACCGAGTCTTTTCTACTAGCGAAGGAAAGTCGTCGGAACCGGGCTTCATAGGGTGGATACGTTTAGAGGGAAGACACTTGGATTCCTCTAGCGAGTAACCTCAAGTCGTTGAAGTTACAACCGGGAACCGATTCCCTCATCCATCATCAATAGTGAAGGAGTTCAAGAAATTCGGTAAATATTTTTACTAGTATTTACTTTATAGTAACAAATCAAAATTTGTATATGATGCATGTTTTAAAGATGACGATCAGTTAATTCGCAATTAGTATGTACGGGTGTTGTATTTATACGATAAATACTTACTTTAAAAATTTTAAATTCCGCTGCGTACAGCCCGTACTGTACTATCGAACCCAACACGAAGACACCCCAAAAAAAATGGGGTTGTTAAAAGAAAGAATCGTACACTTCAAGAAATGGCAAGGGTGATGTTAAACTCCAAGAAGATGTCTCATCGATGGTGGCAGAGGCTATCAACACAGCATGCTACCTTGTTAACAGAGTGTACCTTCGTCGAGGTATGGGGTTGACGTCTTATGAGCTTTGGAAAGGTAAGAGTCCCAACCTTAGTCATCTTCATGTATTTGGGTGTAAGTGCTTTATTTATAATGATCGAGAACAACTTGGGAAATTTGATGCGAAAAGTGACTTAGGGTTCTTTCTCAGATACTCTATTAACAGTCGAGCTTATCGTGTTTACAACACAAGTACTTCCACTGTTATAGAATCCATGAATGTAATTTTTGATGAAAAAACTCCCAATGTTGATTCTTCTGTGATTGTTGACCTGCTTGAAAGTACAGTTAGTATGCAGGGCACCCCAGTTGAGACCTTAAATAGTGATAAAGAAGGTGTATATGATGAAGGTTCATCAAAAGGCTCACCAGAAAATCAGACGGTATACGATGTTCCTACCATTGGAGATCAAGTTGAACCAAAAAGGGATCCACCCTTTAGGATTCAGAAGGCTACCCATCTGAACTTGTTATTGGAGACTTGAATGAGAGGGTAACCAGGAACTCAAAAACCTCGACTAAAGAACTCATGGGCATTTCTCACTTTGCATGCTACACCTCACTAATAGAACCTAAGAATGCTAAGGAGGCCCTAAAGGATGAGTGTTGGATCACAACCATGCAAGAAGAATTGGAGCAATTCAGCCGAAATGATGTCTGGGAACTTGTTCTAGAAACTTCATCTGGAAATGTTATCGGAACCAAATGGATCTTCAAAAACAAAACCGATGAGTTCCGTAATGTGACTCGCAATAAGGCCAGATTGGTTGCACAAGGGTACACTCAGACTCAAGGAGTGGACTTTGATGAAACCTTTGCTTTAGTTGCTCGGCTTGAATCAGTACATATATTTCTATCAATTACGTGTCTAATAAAGTTCATTGTTTACCAGATGGATGTAAAGTCGGCATTTCTGAATGGAATATTGCACGAGGAAGCCTATGTGAAGCAGCCAGAAGGGTTCAAAGACCCTAGTAAACCTAATTATGTCTACAAACTAAAGAAGGATCTGTATGGTCTGAAACAAGCACCTCGTGCTTGGTATGGAAAGACTTACTATGTAACTTCTGGAGAAGGGGTTCAAACGAGGAGGAGTTGATCAGACCTTCTTTGCACTAAAGACAAATACAGACTTGCTGGTAGTTCAAATATATGTAGATGACATCATCTTCGGGTCAACCACGAAGAAGCTGGTCAATCACTTTGTTGAGCTTATGTCTTCTGAATTTGAGATAAGTCTGGTAGGTGAACTTTCTTACTTTTTGGGTCTTCAAGTAAAGCAAAGTAAAGATGGTATCTTTTTGCATCAAAGTAAATATGCTAAAAACCTTGTCAAAAAGTTTGGTCTTGAAAACGCAAAAGTGTCTAAGGATGATGAAGGTACATCTGTAGATCAAACTTTTTACCGTAGTATGATTGGTAGTCTTTTATATATTACCGCCAGCAGACCTGACATTTGTTTTAGTGTTGGACTTTGTGCTAGGTATCAAGCTGCTCCCAAAGAATCTCATATGAAGGCAGTCAAACACATCATCAAATATGTTGGAGGTACATCTGACTATGGGTTATTTTATTCTGCTGATACAAACCTACATCTTGCAGGTTACTGCGATGCAGACTAGGCCAGAAATCTCGATGATAGGAAAAGTACTTCCGGTGGTTATTTCTATATAGGATCAAACCTGGTCTCATGGTTCTGCAAGAAACAAAATTGCATCTCCCTATCTACAGCCGAGGCTAAGTACATTGCTGCAGGAAGTTGTTGGTCGCAATTAGTCTGGATGAAGCAGATCCTCTCTGAGTATGGTATAAAGATACATTCGTCTTAGCTTTTCTGTGACAACACTAGTGCAATAAATATTTCGAAAAATCCCGTCCAACATTCTCGGACCAAACATATTGACATTCGCTATCATTTTATTCTTAATTTGGTGGAAGATGGAAGTATTGTGTTGGACCATGTTCCTACAGATGATCAACTTGCTGACATTTTCACAAAAGCACTTTTCTGGTCTCTAAGGAAATCCTGAGGAATGTGTGCTATATAATATATTTGTATTAGTGTCAGTTGCATTTGTATATATCTATATCAGTGTCGCATATAGGATAATTTTCGCATTAAGGCATTGTAGCATGTAGGATCATCCATAGAAACTTCTTTGAATTCCTTATTGTCGGATTTGTTGATTGGTGGTCTACGGATTCTAACTGGTCAGTTTTGTGGAGCTCGTCATGATGATCACTGAAACATACTTGAAGAGCTTGTAGCGCCCCGTTCGATTTATAGAATTTCTCGGGTAATTCTATTTATCGAATATTATTTATAAATTTATATTTAATTTATTGGTCGCGATATTGACCTAATTAAGGTGTACTCGATCGTCTTATTTGAAAACGTTTGACGTTCGGCGATTTCGATTTAATCATGTGAACCGAATATAATCCGTTTGAATAATGAATTTTTCGGATATCCTGGCATTATTATTTATTTTTATTAAATTGTCAAAGTGAAATAATTGCTTGATAATATAATTATTATTGGGTGTTATAAATGTCGGCTTTTGTAAATTTAAAAGTGTACGGGTCGTCATATTTTATTCCGAGTGTTATATTCGGATTTTATGAAATTGAGCTAGATAAGCAGGTAGTTGAAACCGGCCGACTCGTGAACCCGTTCGTTTATGGTTTATTTGGGAATTTATTTAATATTATTGTCAATATTATTATTATTATTTTTATTATTGTTATTATGATTTTATTTAAATGCCTAATTGTTTATTAAATGCTAAATTATGTATTATTATTAAATTAATAATTTGGGAAATATATAATATCTATTATAGCCGAATTTTATTTTTAAGATTATTGTGCGAATCGAGCCTTTTGGCTAAGTCGATCGAAAAACCGAGGAACCGAGCCCGAGTATTTTTCCCGCGAGAACCGCATGAATCGAGCCCGAGAAGGATGAACCGAACCCACAACTTAAATCTTTCGAACCTGCGACCCGAACCCGCGGGACCTGGCCGGCTGACCCACCCAAGCCGAGTTTCCTTCTCTGTTTGCGCGTGCGTGTAGCGATTGTTTGGGTATCAAGATTTATTTTTAACCTAATCTTATGTGTGTATATTTTTCCTGCTCGATCGGTTCTCCTCTCAACAATATCCCGCAGCTTTTATTTCTTCCATCATCAAATTCTTTTCCCTTCATCGATCGCGCAAGTCAGGAAAAATCTGATCGATCTCTCCCTATTTCTCTCTCGATCACGCGTAAGATCAGAGAAAGAAAAGAATTCCGTCGCCTCCTCCTCTCGTCCTCTTATCACCTCTCAATGTCGGCAGCACATCAGAGAAAGAGAGAAATCTCTCAATCCCGCTAGCAATTCCGATCTCCCCTCCACGCATCATCACCGTCATCCTCCTCACGCAGCGACCCAGACGCCGTGACAGCCACATCTCCGGCGATTTTCCTCTTCCGGCGAACCTCCCAGCCGCTGTCCTCAGCCTTTGTTGCCCTCCCGGCGAACCTCCATAGACGCCGGCGACCTCCTCCGCCACGCAGGCCCTCCACCGCGAACAACGGCATCTCCGGCAACCCTCACTGCAAAGGCGAATCGCTTCCCCTCCTCGGTAGGCCCCTGTTCAGCGCCTTCTCGAGCCGTCCTTCGCCACAGCCCCTCCATGAATCGTGGGTGGCCGCCGAGTGCCGCCTCCGTGAGTTTGTCGTTCGTGTTATTCGTTCCGTTTTTCCGCTCGAGAACGATACCTTGTCAAATCCCATCTCGTTAAATCGTGAATATTTGTTTGCGTTATGTGCTTCTTTGCGTTATATTGTATATGATATGATATTTCGTGAAATTGTGATTTTATGTGTTGTTTGTGTTTTCGGGACCTCTTCAATTATGTGAAATTGAACGAGATATCAGAACTCGTGTAAGTTGGTGGATATTGGAACAATGTCGAGTCCTTGGTCTTATGAGAAGACCTCGGACGAGAATTAATTGTTATGTGTTATGTGCGAAAATTGTCGATTTCGGTAATTGCTGAATTAGTGTTTGAATTATTAAAAATCTCACACTGGTCGGATTGCTTTGAAATTTTTGTGGAATATGTCTTCTGTTCATGGCCAACATTGTGTAAAAAGTTTGTAATTTTTGAAGGCCTGTAGCTATTTTTAATAAATAAAGTGATTTCTGTTCAGAATCTTGTTAAATTCTTAATAAATTGGTTCATGCTTCAAATGAGCTGAAATTTGTATATGTTATGCCTCTGATATGTTTATTTCCTGTGTTACATTTTTAGAATTTTTGGACTAAGTTTGAGATGGTAAATGATTTATTTTCTGTTTCTTCTGAAAGTTGTTTGAATTACTATAAATCGGCGGGTTCTTAAAAAAATTCTGAAACTTGGTCGAGATGTTTATTTATGTGTATATTCATGCTGTTAAAAGATGGGAATTTTTGGAGTCCAATTTAATTCGGTTTTGATTTAAATTCAATAACTGCTGAAACTTGTGTGAATTTTTAAAATTTGCACAGTTAATGTCCACGGCTAAAATTTTTCGGGATTGCTATTTGTCGCCCCAAAATTACTACTTGTCGCCCGAAAAAAATAATAAAAAATGATAAATTTACAAAAATATCCCTGTAGTAAAAAGAAAAGTTACTAGAAAAAGGCATTCAAACGTCTATCAACTAAGCTCGGTTAACAAAGGAAACGTCCAAATGTTAAGCCCGACTCTAAAGAGAAACGTCCCGAAGCTAAGCTTGAATGTCAAAGAAACGTCCAACATGAAAGCCCGACTGTGAAAACAAACGTCCAAGAGCTAAGCTTAGAAGCAAAGGAAACGTCTAAATGCGAAGCCCGACTCTGAAGAGAAACGTCTAAATGGGAAGGGGCAACAAATTTAAAAATTTTAAATTGCAAGCTTCTTCTGTCGCTAAACGTCCAACTGGAAAGCTTGGGGCCATGAGAAACGTCCAAGAGTAAAGCTTTAAAGCACACCAAACGTCCCTTATTAATGCTTGCCTGTAAAAGCAAACGTATAACATGGAAGCTCCACTGTGAAAACAAACGTCCAGGAGCTAAGCTTGGAAGTCAAGCAAACATCTATCTGGGAAGCTTGAGGCCATGTGAAACGTCCAAGAGCTAAGATTTAAAGCATACCAAACGTTCTCCATTGAAAATTGTCTATGAAAGCAAACGTCCAGAAGCTATGCTTGGTATCCAAGCAAACGTCCAACATGGAAGCTCCATTGTGAAAACAAACGTCCTGGAGCTATGCTTGGAAGTCAAATAAACGTTCCAGAAGGAAGCTTAAGTCTTTAAGGAACTTCTTACAGTTATGCTTTAAATCCAAACAAACGTCCCAAGAAAGCTTAGGACAACAACAAACTTCTTTAAGGAAAACTTTATGTACCCAGAAACGTCCAACGTGAAAGCTTCCTCAATAATTTGATTTTTTCCACATATCATGCAAACTACTTTCCCACATATCTTACAGTAATCAACCTAACATCAACCCATGCAACAAATCTTTAAAAGGATATAGAATTGTTATTTTATAATATACACTTATTTTTAATATAATTTTAATAATAAAATTGTAATCATATTTATTAATGACAAAATATTTTTTTAATAAAATCATATTTTAATAGAATCGTAATTTTTTATTAGTTTACAAATAATTCTCATAGTTGTGAATTGATCTCACTTAAACTATTAGTCCAATAGAAATGACCTCATTTTTTAGTGAATCAAAGTATAGGTACATATTTTTTAGAGAATCAAAGTAGAGGTTACTTTGATTCACTAAAAAATGAGGCCATTTCTATTGGACTAATAGTCTAAGTGAGATCAATTCACAACTATGAGAATTATTTGTAAACTAATAAAAAATTACGATTCTATTAAAATATGATTCTATTAAAAATATATTTTGTCATTATCAAATATGATTACGATTTTATTATTAAAATTATATTTGAAATAAGTGTATATTATAAAATAACAATTCTATATTTTTTTAAAGATTTGTTGCATGGGTTGATGTTAGGTTGATTATTGTAAGATATGTGGGAAAGTAGTTTGGGTGATATGTGGATAATCTTTCCGCTTTGCTCTTGGACGTTTGTTTTCACAGTCGGGCTTCTTTGCCGAACGTTTCTTTGGCTGCCAAGCTTAGCTTCTAGACGTTTCTTTGACCTCCCAGCTTTGTTGTTAGACGTTTGAATGCATTTTTTTCTATTAACTTTTTTTTTACCACAAGGATATTTTTGTAAATACAATTTTTTAATATTTTTTTCGGGCGACAAGTAGTAATTTGGGGCGACAAATAACAACACCCAAATTTTTACATGTTGTCTCTATCATGCTGTAGCTTGTTGTGTTAAAACTTCAAGTCCTGACTCACTCATTAGGTTCAGATATAAATTTATGTGCGTTTTTGTGGATATGTTGTATGAATTTTATAATTTAATGTACTTTGAGTTTGAAGCTGAAACTTGGTAGTTTGTCTTATTGCTGGGAGTAGTAATTTTGGTTAAATTTTAAGAGCATAATTCATAGGGAAACCTGACCGATTAATTTCATGTGATTAATAGCTAGTAATTTTTAAAATATGTTTTTGAAGTTAAAAATCAGTTATCGGCTTGCTTTTCGTTTCATGTGTGTTTTGAGTTGGTCAATCCTTAGTGGAATTTATGTGAACTCCCATAAGTGGTTTGGTCAAATATAGTGCCGAGTCTAAGTGTTCCATTGTCCACAGGACTTCACGAAAAACTTAGTCGAATCAAGTTCGACTAAGTCTGATTTGTGTTTTGTCAAACATTGATTGTAGGATCTTGACATAATGTAGGTGTTTGAGGAGTCAAGCCTCGACCCACGTCTTTTCTGAATTTGCTGTCACTAATCCGAATTTTCTAGGTGGGTTGTTATTCTAAAATTACCTGTGCAATGTGTGTTAAATATGTTTACGGTTTTGGCGTGATCTATGTATGAACGTGAATATGTAGCCTATCGATGTGAGCTATTATAATGGCCATCGGTACGGTTGTCCTCGTCGATGTAATACGGTTGCCCGTGCGAGGCAAGTCTCCTTAAGGCCTATTATGAAAGGTCGTGTCCTTGCGTGGCACGTACTCTCGCCGTTAGGTTAATGAATCCCCTTTCTGTGACTATTATGAAAGATCTGTACACAGGAGTATTTATGTTTATGTTGGAGATATGACATATGTGATATTGTTTATGTTCATGCTGCGACCATGCCTATTTAACGGGAAAATTTTATTGGAAGGCCTAATTTTTAATAATTGTATTAATCTAAGGCCTGAATTTTGTACTTTTTCAATAGAAAACTTATATTTTAGGTTATTCTCACTTTAAGGCTTACATTTTAGTTAGCTTTCCATTATAAGGCCCAACTAACTTTACATTTTCATATAAATATGTAAAAGAACTATTATGAGAATAAAATTATTATTACTATTATTTTGTAATTTATATTTTGCATACTTATAATAAAAAATAATAAATATCTTTAGTAAAATTATATTAATAAAAATTAATTTTAACTTTTCTTTTTGGAAGAAAAAGTTGATACTATGTCATTGCTTGTTGAAAATGATAGATTTTTGTAGATTGCATTTATATATTATTTTTTAGTTTTATTACATATTTATATTATTAATAAAAATAATATTTCCATAACATATTTTTTTAATTCACTTATCATTTTTTTAAATTATTCATGATTAAACTTTTGCATAAATATAATTTATATAGTTTCGTTATGTTATTAAGTAAATATTACTAAAGATATTTATTATAAGTATGTAAAATATAAACTAAATAAAAAATTATTTTTGTTCACATAACTATATTATTAAATAAAGTTAATTGTTTCACATATTTATATCAAAATATAAAGTTAATTGGGCCTTACAATGGAAAGTTAACTAAAAAGTGAGCCTTAAATTGAAAATAACCTAAAATATAGGTCTTCTATTGAAAAAGAATAAAATTCAAGCCTTAAATTAATACAATATCAAAAAGTTGAGCCTTCTAATGGAATTTTCCCCCTATTTAACATATTACAAAATGTGCATTGCATAGTGTGAGTACGATATTTAACTGTACTCACTCCCACCTGCTCGTAACTGATGCAGGTTAAGCAGTGGCGCGTGACGAGACAAGGCGAGTGGTGGTCATACTTATTTATTATGTTTATTTAATTACTTCCGCTTTTTCATGAACTTATGTTGGTTTTGAACATATGTTGGATTGGATTTGGAACTTGTTTATGTTGAAAACATTCGGATTTTGGTTTATGTTGAAAAACCTTTCTGAATATATGATTGAGAATATCCTGATGTTTATGTTTATCTTATGTGGTTAATGAAAACCGTTTGAAGAAAATCGGGTAATGAATCCCCGTAGTTCAGTTATGACTTGAACTGTGTTTTTGAAAAGAATGAGTAACACCAAAAGTTTATGATTCGAAAAATAAGTTTCGACAATTTTTACCTTGATTTTTGGAAAAGCCATGGATTTTCTTTAAAAATCGATTGGGGCGTTACAGTTTGGTATCAGAGCCAGTCTGTGTTTCTGTAGACTGGCGTGTATGTGAAAACATGTTTATGCGCTTAGACCTTATGTTAAGACCACTCGTCTTCGTCATGCCGCGCTGCTTAAGGTATGTGATTAAATAAGTATCAATGAAAATACTTATGTCATGAAGTGTGAATTTGTATTCTTGCCTAAGTAGTAATAAGACTGCTTATGATATGAAATGTGGATTTGTACACAAGTAGCAATGAAACTACTATTGACGTGATGTGATATGTTATGTTAGTAATTGGGGCTTAGGAATTTATCCTCCTACTTCTACATTATTGAACTCTAGTATTTATTGGTGAACTTTAGAAGAGTTGTAGACCTCTGTATTTTTAGACTTGAACTCTAGCGGTATAGAGTTCAGATCTGACTTGAGATTTTGTGTATTAGAAATTCGATATGATGTTATCGAGCTGAGTTCTACTGTGGCAGCCCTCTCGATGTAAAATCCAATGTCTTCAAGTGAGGCCCGGGAGTGGGGTCTAGGTGTCAGGTTCGTGTGGATAATCCGACTCCTTTTGCTTATGGATCCGTGGAGAACGACATGATGATTGATTTTTCCCCTGTTTTAATTCATTCATTTTTCATTGGTTATTTTTCATGAATTTTTCGTGTATATCTGGACTCTCGATTTCAAACCGAGCCTCGAATCGCTGTGATCATGTAAATCGGAGCTTGTTCTGTTATCCGACACTCTTACCTCGTGTTGATTGAGATTCGTTGAGTGTGAAGAGTGAGACCATTTTTCGTGTTTTGAACTCTTCTGATGAATTAAAGTTCAATCCCCTATGTTCCAACCCGAACAAAAACCATGTCGATATCATTTTCATTTTAAGAATTTTGGCCAAAGTTTGCCAATTGTGTGTCCAGTTTCTGTTGCACAATATTATCAAATTAAAATATATAATAATTCAAGTGGGAATCGTAAGATGTTATTTTTCTATCGTGTTTAATAAGACCGAGTTGGACCTCGGACAACGTGTTTCAATTTATTGAATGTTTAGGTCTTAAAGTATGGATATCAGGGCTTGCTTAACGTGTAATTTATGTGATTCGATGCTATGTGTTGTCCGAGCACTTTAAGTTGTTAAAATGCATGAAAGCCCAAAAAAAAACTCAAGCCTTAGTTGGACTCTGTTTTTGTTGCCAAAGATGCTGTTTCTTGGACAAGTATTCTTCTTGAGTTATGTAGTGCTCTGAGTTAGGATTCGGATAGTTTTGGAATTTTGTGATTTCGAGTTGAAATGGATTTTATATGAATTTTCTAAGTTAGACAAGCATGCTGTTTTGATAAACTCGGACAGAAATTTTGACCGTAGTTCATGACTATTTTTGATGATCTTAACGTGCCTGTACGAAAATACATTCTTCATGACAAATGTAATATTTGTTGTTAGCTGCATGTGCAAATTGGAATTATGCATTTTGGAGTTTTTTTTTTATGTTATATGATTTTTCTAAGAGGGATGTACCCCCAGTTTTTATGAAATGAGGACTGTGTTTAAATGTGGAATGTATGCTCTGAATTGATGCCTTAAATGTGATTAAATGCACGAATTCTCTTCAGACAATTTGTATCTTTCTTGTCTAGATTACATAGGTTTTGAGTTTGTAGGATTTAGAGTTCTATATCTTGAGTTATTGTTGTTTTACTGAAATGCTGTAAGTTGTCCATTTTCATTTCCGGACTGCAGCTATGTTTTGTGTTGTTGTTGAATTATCTATGTGCCGATGGCAGAATTTGTTAAAGTCATCTTCACACACATTTTAGTTTTATTTCTTATCTTTCTATGAGTACCAGATTCATATTTATATCATGACTATAGCTCGAGTTATCTTCAAAATTCTGCCACCCTGTTTGAATGTTTTAACTACACTCTTACGTTAAATGTTTGCTGATTTATCACATGGATAATGACCTCGTCTGATTTTATGTTGTTCTTGAGAGTTGTAAATCTATGTCTTAGGAATCACATGCCACTGGTTTCATGTTATGTAGACTTATGTGCTGCTATATGTGATCATTTGAAAATCGCTGCGCATATCATGTTTTACAAAATCACTAGTTGATTTCCGAAAATGACACGCACCATCGAAATGCTCGATTATATGACTTAAGTGATTTAATTCTTGATCCCTGTAGTATGTAAGATCTATGAATGTCTTAGCTAAGTATAGTAAGCAAGCCAAGATATTCAATTACCGAAAAGACTTAAAAATAAAATGTTTTCAAAGAATGCAAGCAAGGCGAAGCCAAGCGAGCTAGTTGTTGTAATTTCCATCAGGAGCTATTGTTTGGGATTGCACCCGATAGGTAAACCATACTTTAATTCTTTTGAGAATTCTCGTCTATCACAAGCGTGTGATCTTTTCGCGTGTTAATAGTGTGTCGTTTGGAAAATAGTGGACTTGTAACCCTGAACCGAAAGCCGACCCTGGCTGGGTGTAGCCACGTGAAGTAGTGGCCGAGCACGCACGACCATGCTGAGAGACGGGAGGCTTGTGCACGGCCGACCGTTGACTCACATGCGAACTGCAGCCGCCATCACCGTACGCACGAACTCCCCAGGCCAGTGAGTACGGCCAACCAGCGATGTTTTCCTGAACTGTTCGAACCGTTTCATGATGGGCCATTTGGTTAGCCTATTTAGATTTTTTCCTTGCGAGCCTTGAACCGAGAACTCCAAGTCCCACTAATATGTGTATGAATCCTTAAATCGATGATTTATGATTAAGGAATGTAGTCTTTGAGTCCCTATGCTTTACTTGAGAATTTCTCAAGTCCGCAAATAGGGAATGTCGTGTTGCTTTTGGTCAAGCCTTATGTTTGTGCATAAGGGTTGCGTTCGACTCGTGGAGTCGATATCAGGAGAGTATGAGCTTGATGGTGTCGTGTTGTATGTATGCGGTCCCGTGTCATAGTCTCTAATGGAGGCGCACGATCTGTGATGAAATCGTGAGCAAGTTATCAGCGTGACTCGAATACGAGACTGAAACTTGGCGTCACGTGTCCACCTTGATGGTGAGGTAGTCGGAGTACGCTGACGATACACCGAGCGACTGGTTGAGGTCTTGTGTGTTGTTGGGTACGAAGCAAGTTGTTGATACTCATGAGTATAGGTAAACTGAACTGGGTCCCTTGCAAGAGGATGTACGCCTGAGCTAGGGTAGGACTGGTCACCCTCCCAGGCAAGAAGGTAAACATATGAGCATAGGGAGAGTCGGATTGGTTCCTGTAGGTGAGTTCTTGCCCTTTTAGAAATGGGGCGATAGGACTCATGGGAGCGGAATCGAGTTCCGGAGGGTGATGCCCGGACCTCGTGATTAGAAATTCCTGATCGAGTCTATCGTTTTCTTTTAGATGCGTGTTTCTTTTGCATTTCCGAGGACAGAAATGTTTTTAAGGAGGGTATATTGTAGCGCCCCGTTCGATTTATAGAATTTCTCGGGTAATTCTATTTATCGAATATTATTTATAAGTTTATATTTAATTTTTTTGTCGCGATGTCGACCTAATTAAGGTGTACTTGATCGTTTTATTTGAAAACGTTTGACGTTCGGCGATTTCGATTTAATCATGTGAACCGAATATAATCCGTTTGAATAATGGATTTTTCGGATATCCTGGCATTATTATTTATTTTTATTAAATTGTCAAAGTGAAATAATTGCTTGATAATATAATTATTATTGGGTGTTATAAATGTCGGTTTTTGTAAATTTAAAAGTTTACGGGTCGTCATATTTTATTACGAGTGTTATATTCGGATTTTATGAAATTGAGCTCGATAAGCCGGTAGTTGAAACCGGCCGACTCGTGAACCCGTTCGTTTATGGTTTATTTGGGAATTTATTTAATATTATTGTCATTATTATTATTATTATTTTTATTATTGTTATTATTATTTTATTTAAATGTCTAATTGTTTATTAAATGCTAAATTGTGTATTATTATTAAATTAATAATGTGGGAAATATATAATATCTATTATAGCCGAATTTTAGTTTATGATTATTGTGAGAATCGAGCCTTTTGGCTAAGTCGATCGAAAAACCGAGGAATCGAGCTCGAGTATTTTTCCCGCGAGAACCGCATGAATCGAGCCCGAGAAGGATGAACCGAACCCACGACTTAAATCTTTCGAACCTGGGACCCGAACCCGTGCGACCTGGCCGGCTGACCCACCCGGGCCGAGTTTCCTTCTCTGTTTGCGCGTGTGTGTAGCGATTGTTTGGGTATCAAGATTTATTTTTGACCTAATCTTATGTGTGTATATTTTTCCTGCTCGATCGGTTCTCCTCTCAACAATATCCCGTAGCTTTTATTTCTTCTATCATTAGATTCTTTTCCTTTCATCGACTGCGCAAGTCAGGAAAAATCTAATCGATCTCTCCCTATTTCTCTCTCGATCACGCGTAAGATTAGAGAAAGAAAAGAATTCCGTCGCCTTCTCCTCTCGTCCTCTCATCACCTCTCAACGTCGGCAGCACATCAGAGAAAGAGAGAAATCTCCCAATCCCGCTAGCAATTCCGATCTCCCCTCCGCGAATCATCACCGTCATCCTCCTCACGCAGCGACCCAGATGCCATGACAGCAACATCTCCGGCGAATTCCGTCCGTGGCAGCAACATCTCCGGCGATTTTCCTCTTTTGGCGAACCTCCCAGCCGCTGTCCTCAGCCTTTGCTGCCCTCCCGGCGAACCTCCATAGACACCGGCGACCTCCTCCGCCACGCAGGCCATCCACCGCAAACAACGGCATCTCCGGCGACCCTCACGGCAAAGGCGAGTCGCTGCCCCTCCTCGGAAGGCCCCGGTTCAGTGCCTCCTCGAGCTGTCCTTCGCCACAGCCCCTCCACGAGTCGTGGGTGGCAGCCGAGTGCCGCCTCCGTGAGTTTGCCGTTCGTGTTATTCGTTCCGTTTTTCTAAACTTTTCCGAGAACGGTACTTTGTCAAATCCCGTCTCATTAAATCGTGAATATTTGTTTGCGTTATATGTTTGATTAATGAGATGTGCTTTCTTTGCGTTATATTGTATATGATATGATATATCGTAAAATTGTGATTTTATGTGTTGTTTGTGTTTTCGGGACCTCTTCAATTATGAGAAATTGAACGAGACCTCGAAACTCGTGTAAGTCGGTGGATATTGGAACAATGTCGAGTCCTTGGTCTTATGAGAAGACCTCGGACGAGAATTATTTGTTATGTGTTATATGCGAAAATTGTCGATTCTGGTAATTGCTGAATTAGTGTTTGAATTATTAAAAATCGCACACTGGTCGGATTGCTTTGAGATTTTGAGGAATATTTCTTCTGTTTATTGCCAGCCTCGTGTAAAAATTTTGTAATTTTTGAAGGCCTGTAGCTATTTTTAATAAATAAAGTGATTTCTGTTCAGAATCTTGTTAAATGCTTAATAAATTGGTTCGTGCTTCAAATTAGCTGAAATTTGAATATGTTATGCCTCTGATATGTTTATTTTCTGTGTTAAAGTTTTAGAATTTTTGGACTAAGTTTGAGATGGTAAATGATTTATTTTCTGTTTCTGCTGAAAGTTGTTTGAATTACTATAAATCGGTGGGTTCTTGAAAAAATTCTGAAACTTGAATGAAATATTTATTTTATGTGTATATTTATGCTGTTAAAAGATGGGAATTTTTGGAGTCCCATATTATTCGATTTTGATTTAATTTCAATAACTGCTGAAACTTTTGTGAATTTTTAAAATTTGCACAGTTAATGTCCAGGGCTGAAATTTTTACATGTTATCTCTATCATGCTGTAGCTTTATAATATCAAGTCCTGACTCATTCATTAGGTTCAGATATAAATTTATGTACGTTTTTGCTGATATGTTGTATGAATTTTATAAATTAATGTACTTTGAGTTTGAAGCTGAAACTTGGTAGTTTGTCTTATTGCTGGGAGTAGTAATTTTGATTAAATTTTCAGAGCATAATTCATAGGGCAACCTGACCGATTAATTTCATGTGATTAATAGCTTGTAATTTTTAAAATATGTTTTTGAAGTTAAAAATCTGTGATCGGCTTGCTTTTCCTTTCATGTGTGTTTTGAGTTCGTCAATCCTTAGTGGGATTTATGTGAACTCCCATAAGTGGTTTGGTCGAGTATAGTGCCGAGTCTAAGTGTTCCAACATCCACAGGACTTCACGAACAACTTAGTCGAATCTATTTTCGACTAAGTCTGATTTGTGTTTTCTATTTAAGTCAAATATTGATTGTTGGATCTTGACATAATGTAGGTGTTTGAGGAGTCAAGCCTCGACCCACGTCTTTTCTGAATTTGCTGTCATCAATCCGAATGTTCCAGGTGGGTTGTTATTCTAAAATTACCTGTGCAATGTGTGTTAAATATGTTTACGGTTTTGGCGTGATCTATGTATGAACGTGAAAATGTAGCCTATCGATGTGAGCTATTATGATGGCCATCGGTACGGTTGTCCCCGTCAATGTAATACGGTTGCCCGTGCGAGGCAAGTCTCCTTAAGACCTGTTATCAAAGGCCGTGTCCTTGCGTGGCACGTACTCTCGCCGTTAGGGTAATGAATCCCCTTTCCGCGACTATTAGAAATATGTGTACACAAGAGTATTTATGTTTATCTTGGAGATGTGACATATGTGATATTGTTTATGTTCATGCTGCAACCATGCCCATTTAACATATTACAAAATGTGCATTGCATAGTGTGAGTACGATATTTAACTGTACTCACTCCCACCTGCTCGTAACTGATGCAGGTTAAGCAGTGGCGCGTGACGAGACAAGGCGAGTGGTGGTCATACTTATTTATTATGTTTATTTAATTGCTTCCGCTTTTTCATGAACTTAGGTTGGTTTTGAACTTATGTTGGATTGGATTTGGAACTTGTTTATGTTGAAAACATTCGGATTTTGGTTTATGTTGAAAAGCCTTTCTGAATATATGATTGAGAATATCCTGATGTTTATGTTTATCTTATGTGGTTAATGAAAACCGTTTGAAGAAAATCGGGTAATGAATCCCCGTAGTTCAGTTATGACTTGAACTGTGTTTTTGAAAAGAATGAGTAACACCAAAAGTTTATGATTCGAAAAATAAGTTTCGAAAATTTTTACCTTGATTTTTGGAAAAGCCATGGATTTTCTTTACAAATCGATTGGGGCGTTACAGAGCTGCTCTCGTGAGAACAAGCATCGGGAAACTATCACATGAGGTGTTTCCTTGATCACCTATGAAACGAGTTACGTGCTTAACAATAATCGAGGTGTGATAGCTACGGGTAGTCATTCTTAATAATGAAGGTTCATTGGTGAAATAAGGCCGGTCATCCTCATATCTTTTCAGCATATTCTAAATAAAACTTTTTGCGGGATGATTCACACCTCAAGTAATGGGCTTGACATTGGCATATAGTTGATGTTAGTAAGTGAATTGGTGTGGAAGTTCATAGAACGGAGTTAATTCATCATAAGTATTGGGGCTGAATTGCGAACGGAAATTTCGTTTTTTGCTAAGAGAAAGTGATGAATGAACTTATATTAATTCCGCGTTATATAAAGGTTGGAGGTATAAGGGCTGATTTGTGCATGAAGGGAATTTTGAATTCTCAGCATTTTTAATAGTGTCGAGCTCATTGCAAATTGATTTAGAAAAATTTGTGGATTAATCGGTTAATGGACAAGTTTTGAAATTCAAATATGAAAAGCTGAACTGTCTTATGGTAACTTGCCTCGATAACTGAAATTCCTTTTTCCTATATCCATCATATCACCGTCTCCCATCTCTCTCATATCTATTTATCTATGATTTTTCTCATCTCTCCAAAATTTTCTAACATTCCTTACCTGTGTGAAGCCCTTATATTTGAAACCATGCCAAAATCCAAATAGGGAAATGTGAAGCCGAAGAAGAATGCTCTTCAACCGTCTCGGCGTTCAACTCATCAAAGCCAGAGCACTGAAACTCCACCAAACTCAACTCCCTCCGACATGGCTACCGAAAAAGCTCAACCCTCTCAACCCAACGAAACTAGAGTTTCCCCAAGTCCCAAAAACTCCTCCACAACTAAGGTCGCAACTCCCGACGTTGCGGTTAGTGGTGACAAAGGTGGCAAAGGGTCACCCTCTGTCGCTAAATCCCCTAAAAAGCGAAAGAAGGTCGCTGCCATCACTGTCGAAAAACCGAAAAAGGCAAAAAAGACCATCGTCGTGCCTGAAGCTGCTGCTGCTGTTGTAACGCCCCACTTTTATTTGCCGAAAATCAGAATAAATTTTTCAAATTTATTTCGAAGCACCTGAGGCGTTACCCCTTTTTAAATCGAACTTCAATACTAACCAATTTTTCAATACTCGATCATTCGTCAAACTCAATCATCAATCATCATCAATAATACTAACTCCCAAAAACGGGTTTTCCAAAATTTCATAAATCATCACCCAAACCGGGTTCCAACAATATTAATAAATTCTAAGGAGCATCCCCTTAACATTATTCAGTCATAAAATCTGAAATTCATAAAAACAATAATACCCCAAGTTCAATATCATAAAACCAGTTCATAAATGCGGAAGCATAACATATTATAAGGCCAGTCTTATAGACCGACCACCACTCGCTCTACTCCGCCGTCGTACCTGCCTCGCTTAACCTGAAACGTGAATTTCAGGTGGGGATGAGCACAGTTGGAAAAAGTAGTGCTCACCACTATGCAGTAAACATTATTCACAATAATGAAACAGTAATCAATAATCAATAAGGTATGGTCGCAGCATGTATTCGAATCAATCATTTATCCCATCTCCTATCCCAGAGTCAACCCTCATGTGCACACCTACGCATAGACTACTGCTGATACTCGATTCGAATGCCAAAACCTACGCCTTGGTCTTACAACGATGCCCAGCCAGTAGGAGTAATCCACCCCGCCCGGCCAAGACCTACGAATTGGTCTTACAAAGCGGAGATCACCAGCCGTGGCCTACGACCCGGTCTTATGGCCATACATAACATAATATAAAGGAGACTACCCATCGGGTACGTTCTATAGCTACGGGGATAACCGTTCAACGGCCGATACAGCTCACATCAAAGGCTACATGGTTCACATGCATACATTGATCATACCATAACTAAAACAGTAATAACATTTAAGGCATATCAATTTTTTGAATTAAACCCACAAGTTATACGTTTATAACATTTACAGCATAGCAAATTTTAAATAAAACCCATCTGGTCGCAAATAGGAGATAATCACGAAAGCACGATTAGGCTGTGAGCTCGGCTTGTCAAACACCTACATTAAGTTCAGATGCTATAATCAACATCTATTCTGACTTAGATGGAAAATCACAATCGTACTTAGTCGAACTTGATTCAACTAAGTTGTTCGTGAAGTCCTGTGGACGTTGGAACACTTGGACTTGACCTCTAGACTCAACCAATTACACATGGGAGTTCACATAATCCAAGGCACAGATCGACAAAGCCAACATTCAAGGAAACAGAAAACGAGATGATTCACAATTTTTATTTCCAAAAGCTATCTATCTAAAATACTAGATTTTAACCACAGAAATAAGTTGACCATGTTATGATTCGAATTTAACCCTGAAAGTTTAACCAAAATTTCACTTTCCAGAGTTAAGAAAATACACAAATTTTCAGCTTCAAATCCCAAGTGCACTATTTTATAAAATTCCCACAAGATATCAGCAAAACCAAGCCATGAATTTACACTCAAGCTTAATGAATGTTTCAGGACTTGAAAATTTTACACAACATACTACAGCATGATATAAACAACATATAAAAATCTCAACCCTTAACATTAAGTTCTGCTATTTTTAAAAATTCAAACGAGATTCAGCAGTTTATCAAATTTAAATCAAAATTGAACCTAAATGAACTCTAAAAACTTTCATATTTTAACAGCATGAATGATTACATAAAATAAGCATCTCAGTAAAGTTTCAGAATTTTCCAGCAAGAATTCAATTTACTATAATTAAATTATGAAGCTGCAGAATAAAATAAACAATTTTTAAATATAGAAAACAAAGTCAAACAACTCCAAAACTTTTACACGACCTAGAAATCATACAGAAAGACAACATACTCAAATTTCGTAATTTTTGAGGCACAAAGAAATTTAATATGCATTTTACAAGATTCTGCTCAGATTTCCAAATAATTATTAAAAATAGCTAAACTTATTATTCAAATCTGAAATTTTTATGCAACATGTATTTCCAGTAGAGGGTCGAGCACACAAAATTTCACATTGATAAGAGCATCACAGAATTTATCATAATTTATATATCAAAACAGCAATTAAACAATTTCAACAATTCATAACCGACTCGATTTACGACGAATCCATCCGAAGCCTTCGTCATAAGACTATGGACGACGTAAGTTCCAGCCCACAGCGAAAAATTCACGTGTTGACGAGGCCTCGTTCGATTCTCCAAAATCGAAAGGCTTGTCAACGCAAAATTTCATATTCGACACAACAATAACCTCATGAACACAAATAAAATCACATAGGCATATTCTCATGAATTCAATATATATATACGACAATCAAGCACACAACATAAACGAAACGTAAAATTAAACGAGACGAGTCGAGCCTTGTACCGTTCTCGGGAAATAAACGAAAACAAACGAACGAAAGGTTGACGGGTTCGATCGAACGACACGCGAAACGGCCCGAGGCTCGACGGCAAGCTTCGTCTCGCCGGAAAAGAGGCTACTCGCCGCTGAGGTGTTGACGGGCTTGCGGCGACTGCGAGAGGATCACGTCGAGAGGGTAGTGACGGAATTCGGAGTTGGAGGGTTCGCCGGAAGAACTTCGCGGGCGAGGGAGGAAGGCGACGGCTCGCAGCGGCTCGTCGCGGAGGTTGCTGCTCGTAGGACTTGCTGCGTGGTGGGGTGGTTGTCGATCACGTCACGAACATGTGGGTAGACGTCGGCTTACAACGGTGGTTGGCTCGTGGTGGAAGAAGGCCGCCGGCGTCTGGATTTTGCGAGAAGATGAAGGCGCAGGGGATATGGTGAGAGAAGGCAAGAGATTTTTCTTCTCTACTGCAGGGAAGAAGGGTTGAAGACGACACAAAAAGAAAATCTTTTCTCAGTGAGTTCACGCCCGAAGGAGAAGCTGCGGGAGGGTTTAAGAAATCTGATTGTGCGTGAAGAGAGAAAGGAGATACTTATATATATATAACACATAAATAGGTTTAGAGTCTTGATCAAAAAGAAACTCACACTCTCACGGTTTGGGTCGGGTTAACGAGTTGGGCCGGCAGTTATCGGGCTCGCGGGTTTCGGTTAAATAAAATGTATTGGCTCTTGGGCCCGACTTCGTTGAGATAATACAGATTCCTCGGGCTCGATAAATAAACTCGCACACTTAAATAAACAAACCGAAAAAAAATATATATTGATGATACACAATTTAAATTTTTAGAAAATAATAATAATATTAGTAAAATACCAATACACCTTTAAATAAATTAATTACACTTAGACAATTAGAAAATTTAATATATAGACAATTAAGCTGTCACACCCCGCCAATAGCTTTGGAAAATCAGAGTAAAATTTTCGTTTTTATTTTCGAAAGAACGTGCGAGCTGGGTTTTCGAAAATACTGACTTATTGTGGGATGTGGCAGATAAAAATTTAAACTGAACTTGGGCTTGCCCACAGACATAATAAAAACATGCAACCAGACTGTCCGCTCGCGGATTATGGAATTATACATGCATAGTCTGTACTGTTTCGCACTGTCTAGAAAAACTCGCTGGCGGAAGCATCCGAAATACGAATACATAACATGCGTACATAAACTGAATAAATACACATGATCATAAATCTAGGACATAAAAATGCTGGTAAAATATGTCCGACTCTCATGACCACACTGCGCCACATCTGTGCTCATCCGACACGCTCGACTCCGTCTCCTAAAAAAACACAATGGGGGCGTGAGCAAACCACTATGCTCCGCAAAGACCAGTACTGAACAAAACATCATCTATAATAACGTATCATGAAACATAAATATATAAGAGCTGAAACTGTAAACTGATCTCTGATGTCTGTTCTGATCTGTGGTCAAAAGACCCTCGGCCGTAGCCGCTCGTGTGCACACGCCGATGGGGTAGAAAGGGCCTCGCCCCTCCCAACGGTCATCAGGTGGGTATAAAGGCCTTGGCCACCCAACCCGGAACTAAACTGTCTCAAACATACCTCTGCCATGGTACAGATATTATCTATGATGTGACATCCAGTACATGACGCCCACCTGAAAACTTGGAATCTGATATGCAAGTGCAGAAGCTGGAGTAGCGGTCGGAGGCTCGACTTTCCTTAGGCTACATAAATATTTAAGCAAAATAATGCTAAGTATAATGCTCAGAATATTTAATTATATGCTAAAATGCTCGGACTTATCTACGCGATTAAACTGGACTGGACTGGCTCGGAAAAATATTGAAATTTTCGGAACTGGACTCGGATCAGAAATCATGAATCAAAACTGACTCGAACAGCCGGTCGAACCGGCTGGTTCGCTGGCTGGCCGGATCGCCGGCTCAACTGGGCCGGGCGGTCGGGCTGGGTTCGGCTAGACTGGGCTCGGTCCCGTGCCGGGCCAACTGGTGCCCGGGCACGGCGCTGGGCACGGCTGGTGCGACCGGGCTCGGTCCCTGGTGCCGCTGGACTTGGCTAGGCGCGGACTGGCGCTGGTGGGCACGGCCAGGGGCTGTTGGCACGGCCCGGGCACGACTGGTGCCCCTCGGGTGCGTGCTGGGCACGGCCGAGGCTCGACTGAGGCGCTGTCGTGCGGCTGGGCACGGACAGGCACTGGCCAGACACTGCTGGCACGGGGACATATGTCATTCGAAAGATATGATTGGAGAAGTAATGGAAAATCGTTCGTGAGAACAAAACCGTGTGTTTAGAATTCGTGAGAGTTTTATCATACAAGTCGAGTTGGCTAGGCTAAGACCCGAACCATCTCAAAATCGTGGGAAGATAAGGCTAATAACCAAGTCGTCCACACCTATCGTCGAAGGACAAGCCGTGGCAAAGCTTGGTTCGAGACAATCGAGTTGGGAAAACACACGATACTTCATCACGCTGCTGGCACGCTGTCGCGGGCACGGGGCTGCGGGTGCCATGCGCACGCTGGCGCGGGCACGGACTGGCGCTGGGCCGGGCACTGCCGGGCTATGTGCGCGGCCAGTGACCAAGGCCGGCCCTTGCCGGACCTCCGGCGACTTTTCCGGCAACATGCATATCATATGACCACAACATGATAAATAAGCACAAATAACAAATAAAACACTAGTGGACCCCGGGTCCACATGCATGTTCACTCGGTAGGGCTTATACGGCCCGTACGAGCACTTGGCGTCCGAACCGACTAAAATTTCTTAAACTTTTGATGATGGCCGAATGTTTAACATGTTAAAACATTGTTATAGAGGCTAAAACATGTGGCACATCTTGCATGAAATGAACTAGGGTTCGGGTGCCCATTTTAACACATTTTCGATCTTGATTTGACCAAGAAAATGAACTCCAATTATATTCAAATTTTTACACCATCAATGGCATGATATTTAAGGGTGATTTAACAAACATTTTCAACTTAGGCATTCTTGCTACTCAATTTTCATTTTTTAAGGTCATTTATTTCAAAAATTCGTAAATCACATGTAATGACATGCATGGCTCGGTTTTTCTTCATGAAAAATCTTAAAATGTCCTAAAATAATTTATGAAGTCATTGGTCACGAGCTTACCTCGGCTAGAATGGGAAAAATGGTGCTAGGGCTCGAAATGGCTTGGTACGGTTTTGAATGATTTATCTCGAGTTGGTGTGTGATTTGGCCGAGCCTTTTGAACTCCCAAGACTTAGAAAAATCTAAGGAATGCTTAGATACTGCTAAGCCTCGAGAGAAAATGGCTGGAACACGAGGTGGCTGCCTTCTCTCCTTCCCCGGGGCGCGCGCGCGGGCAGCAGGGCTGGTAGCTTTGCTCTCGGTTTTCTCCTCCCTCCTCACTATTTTTCTCGAGCTCCAAATTGTGTAAGAGCTTAAAATGGACTAAGGGAGGGGTCTTAAATAGGTGTTGGGGGTGGAGCTTACTATGTTGGTCAAGGGAGCAAATTAAGTGGATTTAACCACATCACATGCATGGGGACTTGGGGAGGAAAAGAGCACGACTTTGGGTGGACTCCTGGTGCATTTTCTGAGCATAATGGGCAGGGAATAAGTGTGGGATAGTGCTCTGGTCGTTGGTCCAAGACAAAAGGGACAATCTCTTACATAAGTGAACAAAATAATAGTGTGCCCATGCTCCACTTTGGGCTAATGATGGTTGACTTAGGCTAAACTTGCTTAGGGCCATTTTAGCTTAACATGATCCTTATTAAGTCCCTAACATTCGCCACTAATGGTACAGGAAAGAAGTGGGCCAGACCTCCTCCATTTGGGCTCAAAATGGTGGGCTGGCAGTGCTGCCGCTGGGTTGCTGGGGCGCGGCACTGGGCCTGTGTAATGCCCCGTTTAATTATTGAATATTTGGGATATATTTATTATTATATATTATTATTTTATCTTAATTATTGTTATTATTATTTGTTGAATGCTAAAATTATTTAAATGTCTAATGTGATTTAATTTCCTAATTGCTTAATTGTCTAAATATGATTAATTGCCAAATTGTCTAAGTGTTATTATTTAATTAAACTGTGTATTTGTATTTTTACTAATATTATTATTATTTTAAAAATTTAATTGAGTGTAATAAATATATATACATATATTTTACCCGATTTAATGTTGCGTTTAATCGAGCCCGAGAGCCAATGTGAACCGGCCCATGCGCCCAGCCCAAAACCAAACCCGTGAGCCCAACCCGATCCATCCTTAGTGTGAGAGTGTGTGTTTTGTGGAGAAAGAAAGGAGAACCCTAGCCTCTTATTATGTACGCTCTCCTCTATGTTCATTCTCACATCACCCGCAGACATAACTCCCATCTGCTCTCTTTAATTTCTCTCGCCAAACGCCGTCATCTTCTCTCGCGTCTTGCAGAGGAGAGAAATCTGTCGTCTTTCTTCTTTCCCTTCCCATCGCGCCACCATCCCTCACCCTCTCCCTTCCTCTGCAAATAATCCGATCCCTTCCGTCATCATCCTCGCGAAATCCGTCGCTGCCTGCAACTCCGGCGATTCACGCAAGGAGGCCCTTCTCTCACGAGCAACCATTGCTCGCTGCTCCTCTGCGCAACACCTTCAAGGCGTGAATTCCATCGTGGGTCCCTGCTCGCACAACAGCCCTGCGAAGTTTTTCCGGCGACCAAATCCCCTCCACGCCGCGACGCCACCAACCTCCTCGCGCAACGATTCCGGCGACTTCCACGTCGTACAGCGACCTTTAGTCGCGACCTAGCCGCTGCCCTTCTTCCCCCGGCGAGCCGTCGAGCTCGTTCGTCGCCGCTAGCCACCGCAAATCGAGCCCGTCAACCCTACGTTCGTTCCGTTTTTGATCGATTCTCGAGAACGGTACAAGGCTCGACTCGTCTTGTTTAAATTTTTCGTCTCGTTTATGTTGTGTATTTGGTTGTCATATGTGAAGGTTTAATTCAAGAATATATGCCTATGTGATTTTTATTTGTGTTCATGAGGTTATTGTTGTGTCGAATGTGAAATTGTGCGTTGACGAGCCTTTCGATTTTGGAAAAATCGAACGAGGCCTCATCAACTCGTGAATTTGTCGCTGTGGACTGGAACTTATGTCGTCCATAGTCTTATGTCGAAGACTTCGGACGGATTCGTCATAGAATGAGTCGGTTATGAATTAACAATTTTGTATTGTCGCTGTTTTGGTAGATAAATTATGATAAATTTTGTGATGCTCGTATTGCTGCGAAACTTTGTGTGCTCGACCCTTTGCTGGAAATACCTGTTGTGTAAAAATTTCAGATTTAAATAATAAGTTTAGCTATTTTTCATAATTGTTTGGAAATCTGAGCAGAATCTTGTAAAATGCATATTAAATTCAGTTGTGCCTCAAAAATTATGAAATTTGAATATGTTGTCTTCCTGTGTGTTTTCTAGGTCGTGTAAAAGTTTTGGAATTTTTGAACTTCGTTTGCTATACTTAAAAATCATTTGTTGTATTCTGCAGATTCATAATTTAATTTTATTAAATTTAATTCTTGCTGGAAAATTCTGAAACTTTTCTGAGAGGCTTATTTTATGTACTTATGCATGCTGTTAAAATATGAAAATTTTTGGAGTTCATTTTAGTTCGATTATGATTTAAATTCGATAAACTGCTGAAGCTCGTTTGAATTTTTTAAAATAGAAGCAGTTAATGTTAAGGGCTGGGATTTTTATATGTTGTTTATATCATGCTGTAGAATATTGTGTAAAATTATCAAGTCCTGAATCATTCATTAAGTTTGAATATAAATTCATGGCTCGGTTTTGCTGATATCTTGTGAGAATTTTATAAAATAGTGTACTTGGGATTTGAAGCTGAAAATTTGTGTATTTTCTTAGCTCTGGGAGGTAAAATTTATGTTAAAATTTCAGAGCTAAATTCATATGGCAACCTGGTCAACTCATTTTTGTGATTTAAACTTGTATGATCGTAAATGTGGTTTTTAGAATGAAAACTGTTAACCGACTCGTCATTTGTTTCATTAAGTGTTTGGCTTGGTCAATGTTTATGTTTGATTATGTGAACTCCCATGTGTAATTGGTTGAGTCTAGATGTCAAGTCTAAGTGTTCCAACGTCCACAGGACTTCACGAACAACTTAGTTGAATCAAGTTCGACTAAGTATGATTGTGATTTCTCGTTTAAGTCTGAATAGGTGTTGATTATAGCATCTGGACTTAATGTAGGTATTTGACGAGCCGAGCTCGCAATCTAATCGTGCTTTCGTGATTATCTCCTATTTGCGACCAGGTGGGTTATTCAAAATTTCCTATGCCTTAAATTCTTTATAAAAGTCGAATGGTATGATCAATGTATGCATGTGAACCTGTAACCTTCGATGTGTGCGGTTTCGACCTTCGAACGGTTATCCCCGTCGTCGTGTGCGGTTTCGACCTTCGACGGTGCCTAATGATAGGCAGTCTCCCTAGCCTAATGACAGGCAAGGCCGAGGGGAGTTGTACACCCTTCGGTATTTACTCCCATTGTTGTGTGCGGTTTCGACCTTCAATGGCTAATGATAGATGTGCACATGAGTAAAATGTTATGATTAGGAGATGTGATAGTTGAATGATTCGTGTTCATGCTGCGACCATGCTTATTCTGTCTTAATATATAATTTATTGCATAGTGGTGAGCACTACTTTTTCCTATTGTGCTCATCCCCACCTGAAATTCACGTTTCAGGTTAAGCAAGGCGGGCACGATGGCGTGATGGCGAGTGGATGGTCATTTTATGTTATTTGCTTCCGCATTGCTTATTTGAATAAGTTAAACCCGATTTGATGAACTTGAACTGCTTGGGTTTTAAGCATGTGAATTTCTTTCAGAACATGTCGTTTGAAAATGTTGGTTTTGAACTTATGTTTTGGTTCGTATTATTGAACTATGATTGGATATTCAGGATGAATGTGTTATTTGAATATCATGTGAATTGTTGGTTTTAGGACAATGAAGTTTATGTGAAAAACCGGGTAATGAATTCCCGTGAGGTTTCAAATATGAATTGAAATCACGATAATGCCCTAATGATATGGATTTTGAAAAATGAATTTCGAAAATGTAAACATGATTTTGAAATAAGCCATGGATTATTTCTTAAATCAAAGTGGGGTGTTACAGTTTGGTATCAGAGCCAGTCTGCGTTTCTGTAGACTGGTATGTGTGAATTATGTGAATTATTTGTATAATATGTATATGACCACTCGCTTCCGTCGTGCCTCGCCAACCCAGGTATGAGATTCCTGATTAAGTTTATATTGCTTAAGGTATGTGTTTAAATAAGTATCAATGAAAATACTTATGACGTGAAATGTGAAATGGGTATTCTTGCCTAAGTAGTAATAAGACTGCTTATGATATGAATATGTTGTTAATTGGGGCTTAGGAATTTATCCTCCTACTTCTGCATTATTGAACTAGTACTTAGTGGTGAACTCTAGAAGAGTTGTAGACCTCCGTATATTCAGACTTGAACTCTAGCGGTATAGAGTTAAGATCTGACTTGAGGTTTTGTTTAGTAGAAATTCGATATGATGATTAAATTTTTCCCCTCGCTCGTTTTTTTTTTCTTTTTCATGGGTTGGATTTGAAAATCCGTTGGCTAGTCGGGTATATATATATTCGTATGCTCATTCTATACGTTGGTTATTTTCTTGAATTTTTCGTGGAAATCCGGACTCTCGATTTCAAAAATCGAGCCTCGAGTCGCTGTGATTTAATCAAGTGAGTCGGAGCCTTGTGTTGTTATCCGAAATCTTACCTCGTGTTGATTGAGATTTATCGAGTGTGAAGAGTGGAACTTTATTTGTGACCCTTGTAACGGTGGTTGTTTATCGCTGTTTTGGACTTTTCGAAATTCGGTTAAATGTCTTTAAACCATTCTGATGAATTAAAATTCAAACTCCTATGATCCATCTCGAGCTAGAACCATGTTGATATCATTTTCATTTTAAGAATTTTGGCCAAAGTTTGGAAATTGTGCGTCCAGTTTCTGTTGCTCTTTATTATCAAATGAAAATATATAATAATTCAAGTGGGAATCGTAAGATGTTATTTTTCTATCGTGTTTAATAACACCGAGTTGGACCTCGGACAACGTGTTTCTATTTATTGAATGTTATATCTTAAAGTATGAATATCGAGGCTTGCTTAACGTGTAATTTATGTGATTCGATGCTATGTGTTGTCCGAGCACTTTAAGTTGTTAAATTGCATGAAAGCCCAAATATTCGAGCCTCAGTTGGACTATGTTTTTGTCAACCAAGATGTTGTTTCTTGGACAAGTGTTCTTCTTGAATAATGTAGTTCTCTGAGTTAGGATTCAGTGAGTTTTGGAATTTTGTGAATTGGAGTTGAAACAGATTTTATATAAATTTTCTAAGTTAGACAACAATGCAGTTTTGATAAACTCGGACAGAAATTTTGACCGTAGTTCATGGCAATTTTTGAAGATCTTAACGTGCCTGTATGGAAATGCATTCTTCATAACAAATGTAGTATTTGTTGTTGGCTGCCTGTTCGAATTGGAATTATGCAATTTTGAGTTTTGGTTGATTATATATGATTTTTCTAAGTGGGAGGTACCCCCAGTTTTTTTTATGAAACCAGGACTGTGTTAAGTGTTGAATGTATGCTCTGAATTGATGCCTTAAACGTGATTATATGTAAAAATACCCTTCATGAAATATGTAGCTTTTCTTGTGTAGATTATGTAGGTTTTGAGTTTATATGATTTAGACTTATATAGCTTGAGTTATTGTTGTTTAACTGAAGTGCTGTAAGTTGTCCATTTTCATTTCTGGACTGCAGCTATGTTTTGTGTTATTGTTGAATTATCTATGTGCCGATGGCAGAATTTGTTAAAGTTGTCTTCACAAAAATTGTAGCTTTATTTCTTATTTTTCTATGAGTACCAGATTCATATTTTTATCGTGACTATAGCTCGAGTTATCTTCAAAATGCTGCCACCCTGTTTAAATGCTTTAACTGAACTCTTATGTTAAATGCTTGCTGGGTTATCACGTGGATAATGACCTCGTCTGATTTTACGTTGTTTTTGAGAGTTGTAGGTCTATGTCTTAGGAATTACATGCCACTGTTTTCATGTTATTCCGACTTATGTGCTGCTAGATGTGATCATTTGAAAATCGCTGCGCATATCATATTCTACAAAATCGCTAGTTGATTTCCGAAAATGGCACGCATCATCGAAATGCTCGATTATATGACCTAAGTGATTTAATTCTTGATCCATGTAGCATGTATGATCCATGAATGTCTTAGCTTAGTATATTAAGCAAGCCAAAATATCCAACAACCGAAAAGACATAAACATAAAATGTTTTCAAAGAATGCAAGCAAGGCGAAGCCAAGCAAGCAAGTTGTCGTATTTTCCCTTCAGAAGCTATTGGTCGGGAGTAGATTACTCCCGGCAGGTAAACCATACGTGAATCCCTTTGAGAATTCTCGTCTATCACAAGCGTGTGATCTCTTCGCGTGTTTTAGTGTGGTGTTTGGAGATAGTGGACTTGGAACCTTGAACCGAATGCCGACCCTGGCTGGGTGTAGCAACGCGAAGTGGTGGCCGAGCACGCACGACCATGCTGAGAGACGGGAGGCTTGTGCACGGCCGACCGTTGACTCGCATGCTAACTGCAGCCGCCATCACCGTACGCACGAACTCCCCAGGCCAGTGTGTACGGCCAACCAGCGATGTTTTCTCGAACTGTTTGAACCGTTTCATGTTGGAACATTTGGTTAGCCCTATTTAAACTTTTTCCTTGCGAGCCTTGAACCGAGAACTCAAAGTCCCACTAATATGTGTATACATCCTTAATCGATGATTTTTTTTAAGGAGTGTAGTCGATGAGTCCATATGCTTTACTTGAGAGTTTCTCGAGTCGGCAAATTAGGAATGTCGTGTTGCTTTTGGTCAAGCCTTATGTTTTTGCATAAGGGTTGCGTTCGACTCGTGGAGTCATATCAGGAGAGTATGAGCTTGTTGGTGTCGTGTTGTATGTATGTGGTACCGTGTCATAGTCTCTGATGGAGACGCACGGTCTGTGATGAAATCGTGAGCCAGTTATCAGTGTGACTGAAACTTGGCGTCACGTGTCCACCTTGATGGTGAGGCAGTCGGAGTACGCTGGCAATACACTGAACGACTTGTCGAGGTCTGGTGTGTTGTTAGGTAATACTCATGAGTATAGGCTAAACCGGATTGTGTCCCTTGCAAGAGGATGTACGCCTGAGCTCGGGCAGGACTGATCACCCTCCCAAGCAAGAAGGTAAACATATGAGCATAGGGCGAGTCGGATTGGTTCCTATATGTGAGTACATGTCGTTCGAGCATAGAGCGATAAGACTCATGGGAACGGAATCGAGTTCCAGGGAATGATGCCCGGACCTCGTGATTGGGATTTCCTGTGCGAGACTATCGTTTCCTTTTGATGTGTGTTCTTTTGCATTTCCGAGGACGGAAATATTTTAAGGAGGATAGATTGTAATGCTCCGTTTAATTATTGAATATTTGGGATATATTTATTATTATATATTATTATTTTATCTTAATTATTGTTATTATTATTTGTTGAATGCTAAAATTATTTAAATGTCTAATGTGATTTAATTTCCTAATTGCTTAATTGTCTAAATATGATTAATTGCCAAATTGTCTAAGTGTTATTATTTAATTAAACTGTGTATTTGTATTTTTACTAATATTATTATTATTTTAAAAATTTAATTGAGTGTAGTAAATATATATACATATATTTTACCCGATTTAATGTTGCGTTTAATCGAGCCCGAGAGCCAATGTGAACCGGCCCATGCGCCCAGCCCAAAACCAAACCCGTGAGCCCAACCCGGTCCATCCTTAGTGTGAGAGTGTGTGTTTTGTGGAGAAAGAAAGGAGAACCCTAGCCTCTTATTATGTACGCTCTCCTCTATGTTCATTCTCACATCACCCGCAGACATAACTCCCATCTGCTCTCTTTAATTTCTCTCGCCAAACGCCGTCATCTTCTCTCGCGTCTTGCAGAGGAGAGAAATCTGTCGTCTTTCTTCTTTCCCTTCCCATCGCGCCACCATCCCTCACCCTCTCCCTTCCTCTGCAAATAATTCGATCCCTTCCGTCATCATCCTCGCGAAATCCGTCACTGCCTGCAACTCCGGCGATTCACGCAAGGAGGCCCTTCTCTCACGAGCAACCATTGCTCGCTGCTCCTCTGCGCAACACCTTCACGGCGTGAATTCCATCGCGGGTCCCTGCTCGCACAACAGCCCTGCGAAGTTTTTCCGGCGACCAAATCCCCTCCACGCCGCGACGCCACCAACCTCCTCGCGCAACGATTCCGGCGACTTCCACGTCGTACAGCGACCTTTAGTCGCAACCTAGCCGCTGCCCTTCTTCCCCCGGCGAGCCGTCGAGCTCGTTCGTCGCCGCTAGCCACCGCAAATCGAGCCCGTCAACCCTACGTTCGTTCCGTTTTTGATCGATTCTCGAGAACGGTACAAGGCTCGACTCGTCTTGTTTAAATTTTTCGTCTCGTTTATGTTGTGTATTTGGTTGTCATATGTGAAGGTTTAATTCAAGAATATATGCCTATGTGATTTTTATTTGTGTTCATGAGGTTATTGTTGTGTCGAATGTGAAATTGTGCGTTGACGAGCCTTTCGATTTTGGAAAAATCGAACGAGGCCTCGTCAACTCGTGAATTTGTCGCTGTGGGCTGGAACTTATGTCGTCCATAGTCTTATGTCGAAGACTTCGGACGGATTCGTCATAGAATGAGTCGGTTATGAATTAACAATTTTGTATTGTCGCTGTTTTGGTAGATAAATTATGATAAATTTTGTGATGCTCGTATTGCTGCGAAATTTTGTGTGCTCGACCCTTTGCTGGAAATACCTGTTGTGTAAAAATTTCAGATTTAAATAATAAGTTTAGCTATTTTTAATAATTGTTTGGAAATCTGAGCAGAATCTTGTAAAATGCATATTAAATTCAGTTGTGCCTCAAAAATTATGAAATTTTAATATGTTGTCTTCCTGTGTGTTTTCTAGGTCGTGTAAAAGTTTTGGAATTTTTGAACTTCGTTTGCTATACTTAAAAATCATTTGTTGTATTCTGCAGATTTATAATTTAATTTTATTAAATTTAATTCTTGCTGGAAAATTCTGAAACTTTTCTAAGAGGCTTATTTTATGTACTTATGCATGCTGTTAAAATATGAAAATTTTTGGAGTTAATTTTAGTTCGATTTTGATTTAAATTCGATAAACTGCTGAAGCTCGTTTGAATTTTTTAAAATAGAAGCAGTTAATGTTAAGGGCTGGGATTTTTATATGTTGTTTATATCATGCTGTAGAGTATTGTGTAAAATTATCAAGTCCTGAATCATTCATTAAGTTTGAGTATAAATTCATGGCTCGGTTTTGCTGATATCTTGTGAGAATTTTATAAAATAGTGTACTTGGGATTTGAAGCTGAAAATTTGTGTATTTTCTTAGCTCTGGGAGGTAAAATTTATGTTAAAATTTCAGAGGTAAATTCATATGGCAACCTGGTCAACTCATTTTTGTGATTTAAACTTGTATGATCGTAAATGTGGTTTTCAGAATGAAAACTGTTAACCGACTCGTCATTTGTTTCATTAAGTGTTTGGCTTGGTCAATGTTTATGTTTGATTATGTGAACTCCCATATGTAATTGGTTGAGTCTAGATGTCAAGTCTAAGTGTTCCAACGTCCACAGGACTTCACGAACAACTTAGTTGAATCAAGTTCGACTAAGTATGATTGTGATTTCTTGTTTAAGTCTGAATAGGTGTTGATTATAGCATATGGACTTAATGTAGGTGTTTGACGAGCCGAGCTCGCAATCTAATCGTGCTTTCGTGATTATCTCCTATTTGCGACCAGGTGGGTTATTCAAAATTTCCTATGCCTTAAATTCTTTATAAAAGTCGAATGGTATGATCAATGTATGCATGTGAACCTGTAACCTTCGATGTGTGCGGTTTCGACCTTCGAACGGTTATCCCCGTCGTCGTGTGCGGTTTCGACCTTCGACGGTGCCTAATGATAGGCAGTCTCCCTAGCCTAATGATAGGCAAGGCCGAGGGGAGTTGTACACCCTTCGGTATTTACTCCCATTGTTGTGTGCGGTTTCGACCTTCAATGGCTAATGATAGATGTGCACATGAGTAAAATGTTATGATTAGGAGATGTGATAGTTGAATGATTCGTGTTCATGCTGCGACCATGCTTATTCTGTCTTAATATATAATTTATTGCATAGTGGTGAGCACTACTTTTTCCTATTGTGCTCATCCCCACCTGAAATTCACGTTTCAGGTTAAGCAAGGCGGGCACGATGGCGTGATGGCGAGTGGATGGTCATTTTATGTTATTTGCTTCCGCATTGCTTATTTGAATAAGTTAAACCCGATTTGATGAACTTGAACTGCTTGGGTTTTGAGCATGTGAATTTCTTTCAGAACATGTCGTTTGAAAATGTTGGTTTTGAACTTATGTTTTGGTTCGTATTATTGAACTATGATTGGATATTCAGGATGAATGTGTTATTTGAATATCATGTGAATTGTTGGTTTTAGGACAATGAAGTTTATGTGAAAAACCGGGTAATGAATTCCCGTGAGGTTTCAAATATGAATTGAAATCACGATAATGCCCTAATGATATGGATTTTGAAAAATAAATTTCGAAAATGTAAACATGATTTTGAAATAAGCCATGGATTATTTCTTAAATCAAAGTGGGGTGTTACAGCCTGGGCGCGAGGGGCTGCTGGGCTGCGCGGGGACGTGCTGGGTTGGCGCGGGTAGCGGGCTGCGCGCGGGAAAAAGGGCTGCTCGCGTGTGGTGGTCTTGGGCCGAGTCCTAAGGCACTCCAAGGGTCCAAGAACACTTAGAATAATTTCCAAACTTTTGCCAAGGCTTTGGCACGGCTTGGACAATGCTTGGAGGCCTCGGGCGCGGCTAGAGGCGCGATGGCGCGGCACGGGCGCGGGGGCTCGGGTAGGCTATTAGGGCTCGGTTTAAATGATCAAAACTTGACTTTGGTATTATTATACACTTAGAAAAGAATATTCTAAGTATAAAATACCAATACTTGGTTATGCTCGGGATTTACCCGAAAATTTACTCGGAACCAAACTAGGGTTCGGAGTCGATCAATTCTCGAACTGACTTGCTATTATTTACCAACGCAAATTAATGGATTAATCTTAACTTATACTTGAGATAGAATTATTCAAAGAATAATTTATCATGGTTGAGCATTTAGCATAAATAATATAACTCGATAATTTCTGAACTTACGGATTTCACTTATAGTCGAGCAGTGAAACCGTTCTTAATATTATTTCTAATTTGGGGTGTTACAACCTATCCTCCTTAAAATATTTCCGTCCTCGGAAATACAAAACTAAGGTTCTAGGCCAGAACTCCTACTACATAACTATGTACATCAAAACAAAAAATAGAAAGTACATATATGCACAACTGAAAAATATCAAAACTCGAAATCTGGATAACGAGCTTTGACCTCGGCCTCTCTCTCCCAAGTGGCTTCCGACTCGTCGTGGCGACTCCAACAAACTTTGACGAGCTCTATATCTCTGTTCCTCAGCCGACGGACCTTTCGGTCCAGAACTGCTATCGGCCGCTCATCATACGTCAGGTTCTGCCCGACCTCTAGCCCGTCAAAGTTCACTACGTAGCTCGGGTCATACACGTACTTCCTCAACATCGACACATGAAAGACGTTGTGTACACCCGAGAGCTCTGGGGGTAATGCCAGACGATAGGCGGTGACACCAACTCGTTCGAGAATCTCAAATGGCCCTATGAATCGGGGCTGCAGCTTCCCCCTCTTCCCGAAACGGACAACGCCCTTCATCGGCGTGACCTTCAGGAACACTTTATCTCCCTGCTCGAACTCAAGCTCCCTTCTACGATTGTTAGCGTAGGCCTTCTGTCGGCTCTGAGCCTCTCTCAATCTCTCTCGGATCTCGGCGACCTTCTGCACTGTGTCCTCGATCAACTTGGGACCGAGAACCTACTTCTCCCCAACCTCATCCCACTAAAGGGTGAGCGGCATTTGCGACCGTATAAAGCTTCGAACGGCGCCATCTTGATCGGCGAGTGGTAACTGTTGTTATAGGCAAACTCCACAGTGGTTATCAACTGCTCCCACGAACCACCATGCTCTAAGAGACAAGCTCGGAGCATGTCCTCAAGCGTCTTGATGGTCCGTTCCGACTGGCCGTCGATCTGTGGATGATAGGCGGAGCTAAACTTCAGCTTCGTCCCCATGGACTCGTTCAGAATCTCCCAAAAATGGCCGGTAAACCGAGGATCTCTATCTGATATAATCTCGGCTGGAACGCCGTGGAGTCAAACGATTCCCTGGAGATACACATCGGCTAGCTGCTCCATGGACATGTCCATCCTGACAGGCATGAAATGGGCCGACTTCGTCAGTCGATCCACAACTACCCATACTGCGTCATGATGCTTGGCCGACATCGGCAAACCCGTGACAAAGTCCATGGTCAGCTTCTCCCACTTCCACTGCGGGATCTCTAAAGGCTGTAAGAGACCTGGTGGAACTTTGCGCTCAGCTTTCATTTGCTGGCAGATCAGGCACTTCTCAACAAACTCTGCGACATCTCTCTTCATCCCCTTCCACCAGAAGGACCTTTTCAGGTCGTGATACATCTTGGTGCTACCAGGGTGCGCCAAGTAAGAAGCACTATGCGCCTAAGTCAAGATCTCCTTCTTCAGGGCCTCGACATTAGGCACAACGATCCTCCCCTTGTACTCCAAGGCACCATCTGTGCCTCGGTAGAAACCCTCAACTCCTCCGGCATGAATCTTCTCCGCCATCGAGCGAATGAACTCGTCAAAGGCTTGATCCCGCCGGATCCTGTCTCGCAACGTGGGCCACATTCTCATCGCTCGAATACCTCCCACAACTGGCAACTTTGGAGGTGATTCGACCACCTCTAGCTGCATTCGGGCGAACTCATGAATCAACTGATGCTGCTGAGTGATCATACAGGTCAGCTCGCCCTTTCCCTTCCGGCTGAGGGCGTCGGCAACTACGTTCGCTTTACCCGGATGATAGTTGATAGTACAGTCATAATCTTTCACCAGCTCCAACCATCGCCGCTGGCGCATGTTGAGCTCCTTCTGGGTGAAGATATACTGTAAGCTCTTGTGGTCTGTATAAATCTCGCAGTGGCCCCTGTACAAATAGTGCCTCCAGATCTTCAGGGCGTGAACCACTGCTGCCAACTCAAGATCGTGAGTCGGGTAGTTCACCTCGTGCGGCTTTAGCTGACGGGAAGCATAAGCCACAACCCTGCCGTCTCGCATCAAAACACAGCCTAGATCCTGCTTCGAGGCATCACTACAGATAGTGAAACCCTGTGTGGGGTCCGGAATGGTCAACACGGGTGCCGTCGTAAGCCTCGCTTTGAGCTCCTGGAAGCTCGACTCACAACGACTATCCCACTCAAATTTCACCGATTTCCTCGTCAGACGAGAAAAGGGCAGGGCAATCTTCGAAAACCCCTCGATGAAGCGCCGATAATAGCCTGCCAAACCGAGAAAACTCCGAACCTCGGTGGCATTTCTCGGTGTCGACCAGTTCCTAACGGCCTCAATCTTACTCGGATCAACCTCGATTCCTCTGGAGGTGACAATGTGGCCTAGAAAAGCCACTCGGTCAAGCCAAAATTCGCATTTAGAGAACTTAGCGTACAACTTCTCACGCCTAAGAGTCTCCAAAACTGTCCTCAGGTGCTCCTCGTGCTGCTCCGGGCTGCTGGAATAGACCAAAATATCATCAATGAAGACGATGACAAACTGGTCCAGGAATGGATGGAAGACACGGTTCATGAGATCCATGAATACCGCTGGCGCATTGCTCAAGCCAAACGGCATCACAACAACTCATAGTGGCGATATCGGGTTCTGAAAGCAGTTTTAGCCACATCGGCCTCTCTGATCTTCAGCTGATGGTAGCCAGAGCGGAGATCGATCTTGGAAAAGACGCTGGCTCCCCTCAGCTGATCGAATAAATCCTCAATTTTGGGAAGCGGATACTTGTTCTTCACCGTCAACCGTTCAAATCTCGGTAGTCGATGCACATCCTCATAGACCCATCCTTCTTCTTGACAAAGAGGACATGGGCTCCCCAAGGTGATACGCTCGGTGGGATGAAACCGAGACTCAAAAGCTCCTGAATCTGAGCCTTCAACTCCTGAAGCTCTTTCGGCGCCATGCGATACGGCGCTTTCGACACTGGTCCCGCTCTGGGGACCAAGTCGATGGTGAACTCCACCTGGCGATTTGGTGGTCCTCCCGGGAGCTGGTCGGGAAAAACGTCCACAAACTCTCGGACAATGGGAATATCTCCGGGAGACAGCTTCTCCGAAGACTCCCCAACGATATTGACAAGAAATCCCTGACAATCCTCTCGCTGCATGTACTTCGTCGCTTTCGCCATGGAAATAACGCGCGGCAAAGTTCGAGACTTCGTCCCGAAAAACGTGATGTGGTCTCCCTCAGATAAGTGTAGCGTCACCTCCCGGTCGCGACAACGGATGTCAGCACGGTACCTCGTCAACCAATCCATGCCAAGAATCAGGTCGAAGTCATTCATATCGATCACGAACGCGTCTACAACTAGAGTTCGACCTCCGATATCGATGCTAAGGTTCTTAGCCAGGGAACTCGTAACTATCTTCCATCCCGAGGCGAGACTGATCTCGAGAGGGTCGACAGTACTCACTCCCTGGGCTCCTAAAGCAGATAAGCACTTGGTCGAGACGAACGAATGTGTCGCCCCGGTATCGAATAAAGCGAAGATTGGAGTATGGAACAAAGACAACATGCCAGACATAGTACCTGGCTGCTCTGCGGCCTGCTCCTGGTCAAGTGCGTAAATATGAGCGGGTGCTCCACGCTGCTGCTGCTGTCTTGGGGGTCTCTAGGCTGGTTGTCTGGGTGCTGGCTGTCTCGGGGCTGGTGGTCTCTGGTCCTGCTGTGGCTGAGGGCGGTCTGGGCAATCTCTGATACTGTGGCCTGGGTGGCGACAATGGAAGCATATGTCCTGTCCGGCAAGACACTCCCCGCGGTGCGGACGTCCGCAGGTAGCACATGCCAGCAGGTCCTGTCGGGCTGGCTGGCCTCCCTGAGCTGGGCCTCTCTGTCTGCGGTTCCTCTTGTCCTTGCGACCGTCCCACTTTCTCTTGTTCGTCTGCTGAGCTGGCTGGGGTGGCGGAATAGCGGCTGGCTGTCTGGCTGGTGGTTGGGCACGGGTGTCTCTGAGAATGCACGCCTCAATCTGCTGAGCACGCTCAATAGTCTCGGCGTAGTCAAGGAAACCATTGCTGGTGATCAAAATCCTGATGTTGCTCCTCAAACCATCGAGGAACTGTGCTGCCTTCTTCTCCTCCGTATCAACAAGATGCGAAGCAAAGGCACTCTTACGAGCGAACTCGCGCTCGTACTCGTCCACTGAACGCTCACCCTGATGGACAGCGGAAAACTCCCGTGCCATCCTCTGCTTGAAATGGCGAGGATAGAACTTGTCCTCCTGTATCGTCTTAAACTGAGCCCATCTCATAGCATCACGCTCATCCTCGGTGCGTAGACGCCAATAATCCTCCCACCAGTCTTCGGCGGCTCCCTCTATCTGCAGTTCGGCGCACGCCATCTTGTGCGCCTCAGGAATCCCCATAATACGGAAGATCCTCTCCATCTTCCGGATCCACTCGGCCACGGCTAACGGGCCACTCTCCCCAGTGAAACGGGGTGGATCATAGGTACGGAAACGGCTGACCACAACAACCTGATCCTACTCAACTGGTGCCTGGGGATCTCTGCGGGGCGGCATTCTGAAATTCGGGAAACGCTTGAATTGATTAGTATAGCCGATTAAGAAATAGTCATACTACTCTTGAAATAATAAAGAAATAATATCCGAAAACACCTAGCTTGGCTAGAGTTTCGGTATACTTAAACTTTCTATGTTCTGGCTCGTAATGGAGTTCTGACTTAGTCTAGAGTCCTTGGACTTAGCTACTCTAGAGTTCTGTCTGGAGTTCTTGTCTTAGCTTATCTTTCTAGAGTTCTCCATCTAGAGTTCTTTCTTTTCTTATAGGAGGATAGTTATCTAGGCCCCATACTTGAACTGAATTTAGCACTTGTAAAACTTAAACTGAGTCAGGTGACTTACCTCGGAGTCGGCGCGGATGAGCGTGGCGTGGTCATGCTTTTCTAAACTTTGAAAGTATACAGAAACGCAAATCTGCGCTCTGATACCACCTTCTGTCACACCCCGCCTTACTAATAGCTTTGAAAAACAAGAGTAAAATTTTCGTTTTTATTTTCGAAAGAACGTGCGAGCTGGGTTTTCGAAAATACTGACTTATTGCGGGATGTGGCAGATAAAAACTTAAACTGAACTTGGGCTTGCCCACAGACATAATAAAAACATGCAACCAGACTGTCCGCTCGCGGATTATGGAATTATACATGCGTAGTCTGTACTGTCTCGCACTGTCTAGAAAAACTCGCTGGCGGAAGCATCCGAAATACAAATACATAACATGCGTACATAAACTGAATAAATACACATCATCATAAATCTAGGACATAAAAATGCTGGTAAAATATGTCCGACTCTCATGACCACGCTGCGCCACATCTGTGCTCATCCGATACGCTCGACTCCGTCTCCTGAAAAAACACAATGGGGGCGTGAGCAAACCACTATGCTCCGCAAAGACTAGTACTGAACAAAACATCACCTATAATAACGTATCATGAAACATAAATATATAAGAGCTGAAACTGTAAACTGATCTCTGATGTCTGTTCTGATCTGTGGTCAAAAGACCCTCGGCCGTAGCCGCTCGTGTGCACACGCCGATGGGGTAGAAAGGGCCTCGCCCCTCCCAACGGTCATCAGGTGGGTATAAAGGCCTTGGCCACCCAACCCGGAACTAAACTGTCTCAAACATACCTCTGCCATGGTACAGATATTATCTATGATGTGACATCCAATACATGACCCCCACCTGAAAACTTGGAATCTGATATGCAAGTGCGGAAGCTGGAGTAGCGGTCGGAGGCTCGACTCTCCTTAGGCTATGTAATATCCCATTCAGTAATTAATAAAAGTAATTATTTCAGTTCTAAGTTAGAACTATTTTACTTTTATTAATAATGATCTTTTATATTTCCAAGCCTTAATAAATCTCTTAGAATTTTATTTTTCATTATAAGGTCAAGATCAATCCATTAATTTGGAAGTAAAATTAAGCAAAGGTTGGCCTTATAAGTAAATTAAGCTCGGTTCAAGTTAACCGTGCCGAGAAATCCTAATTTATAGTCGAGCCTTAGTATTAAATACTTAAAATTTTTCTAAGTGTTTAAATTCATCAAGTTGATGTAATGACCAGTTCAGTTAGAAACGATTCAGTTGGCTCCACATTAAAGTTAAATCGGAATCGTTTTTCATTAAATTGAGTTAGTCGAGTAAATGTTATAAATTGCCCAAGTATTTTATGTGACTTATATGATTTGATTGATAAGTTATAAGGATTAAGTAGAAGTTATTTAGACAAGAAGGTATATTTATATTATTAAGAGTATATTCGAAATTATATTCGCAAGTTTCGAGTTTTTTCGATGTTCGGTTGTAGTCGATAATTAAGTCCGATTTCGTTTCCGAAAAATTTATTTTCTTGTATTTTTTACAAGTTTCAAGATCATTAATAGGAGTTAATATTTTTCAGCATAAGAAGGAAAAAGGCCAAAAGCAAAAGATGGAAATCTGATAATTTTAGAATTTTCGATTTTTCGGTAACCGTTCATTTTAAGTCAGAATTCGGTTCTGTAAATTGGAAATTTTTCATTAAGTCACGAATTTTATCATGGAAATCATATTAGGATCACATGATGGGCCTTCCTAAGTATTGACTATAGATTTGTTATGTTTACAAGTTATGATTTCCATTCTTTATCTTCATTTATTTTTATAAAATTTTTCTAAGTATTTTTTTAAGGGATAAATGAGCCATTTTTAGCTTAATTTCGAGGCATGGTCAAAGGGAGAAGGTTTTTCTTGATATATGCAAGATAAATCATGCATTACAAGTACTTATCAAGGCTTAATCATCTTTGTGCAAGATTTTAGAAAAACATTAATGATAAGGGGCCTATGGTGTTTATTATGATGGAGTGCGGATGTAAAGAAGGTGATGTTGTCTCCTTTGCTACCCTATATAAAGGAGAATCAGCATAGGCTCGAAATTCACATCATAATAAGCAAAGTCTTAGCTATAGAGGGTAAGAAAGAGAGATAAATCGAGAGAAATCTTGACGAAGATAAGTTGACATCAACTTCCGAAGTTTCATTTTCAAATTTCTTGAAGAAGGTTAGATGCTACCTTTTTATCATATGTTATAGTTTATATTAAGTGAATATTGATGTAATTTCATGCCATATATATATATATTCAATTTTTAAAGAAATTTTAAGCATGAAAAAAAAATGATAAGTTGTTTCCAGCACAATCACATGTTATATATGTACTGTTTTGATTTGAATTTGAGCATGATATGCATAACCTGGCATGTTAAGCTTATTATGGATATTTCTTGTGTAAGTGCTGAGTATATAGGTGAAAGAATTATGTCATTTG
>BKCP01005750.1:342246-362856 GCA_008636005.1 Striga asiatica | reverse complement strand
CTTGGGATGAGGAGGCATTCAGTTGTCTCAGAGTATATCCTAAGTTCTGATGGAGGCCGTTTGAGTTGCCTTGAGAAATATCCATCAGATTGTGCACAAGTATCCGATTAGATATCGGCCAGATTCAGTTTAAGTTACTGGAACAGATTTCCAGTCAAGATATATACCAAAGATCAGGATATTGTATTATTATTGCTGTTTACTTTAGTATGGGTGATTTCGGGGTACAAGAGGATCAGTACTCACCCCCATTGTGTTTTTCAGGTAACAGGGTCGGGCTGGAGGTGTGAGCTCAAGAAGTGGTGGTGGTGGTCGTGCACTTCTTTAAATGGACATTTATTATGAACTTGATATGTCTGTATAATTATTCACGTTTTTAAGTATTGCCGCTACGCATATTGAGACTTGAACTTGCATTCTAATAAATTTCAGATTTCAAGTTTTTATCATTTCAGAAGTATGAATATGATACAGTTATGTTGATATCCGACTTGATTACATAATTAAAGGTGGAGATTAATTGCTCCATTAAAGAAATAATTCATTGAAGAAATAATTCTCCAGAAGAAGACAAACTTAGGACAAGTCGGTATTCATTGAATTAATTACCGACTTCCGAGATCGTCAAAAATACCGACTATTGAGGTAGACACAAATAAACCGACTTCAGTTCAACCGATATTATGATAAGCCGAATCAAACCTTATCTGTTTAAATCGACGGCATAAAAGTTCGAATATCCAAGCAGAAAACAGAGCTGTAAGCATGTGATTGGATCGTCAAGATAATATAGCAATCATTGATGTTCCCTGATTTCGAAGCACATCAGTTTGTTGAAGTTGCTCAACATTAAATACATTCTTATCTATCTCGAGCAAGAAGACAAAAACCACCGTACTATAAATAGCAGAATTTATGATAGTACGAGGATCTTTTTCAACACATTGTACATGGACTTAAGATGATCTCGGTCAAGAATAAAAAACCGACTCCTCTACTCTTGTGAATATATCAAATAAAATCAAATTTTACTTTAATCTTTGTTGAAACACACTCAGCTGTTTGTAATTTTAAGTTGTTAATTTCATACAACAACAGTTTGGCGCTAGAAGGAGGGCGGCCACCTTCTTTCTTAATCGTCGCTCGATTGTACGTGAAGTTAATTAACATTTACAAACACGCATAACTTATGATGTCAAGTTCTGGGCGACAAGAACGAAATCCAGAAGCTGGAACTAATCGCCACCCTGTGCGCACAACTGAAAATTCGACGGTGCCATCTATGCCGATAGATTACTTTGTTTTATTCCAAGACCTGGAATTTCTCAGAAATTTATCGAATTTTATGGCACAGACAAGAGCAGGACCAACGGTGACGATTCCAAATCAAGTTCCTGCTACAAATCATCCAATTAGACACCAAACGTCGTTTGTTCAGTTACACGATACTCCCGCTGCATCACATGCAACATCTCATCCCCAAGTACCTGAATCACAACGAAATACTACCACGCATAATCGCGGAGTAGTTCCTGTTCAAAGACATATTCCCGAAGCAGTTCAACAAGAAGTTACTGCTGAAAGCCATTCTAGACGTCGTCAACATCTCGCACATTCATTGCTGGAAACTTTGCAGCATGACCAACAATCTGACTTGCATCATACGATTGAACAGAATCGATTCCGACGTGACAACAATGAGTTACGTCATACTATTGAAAGAAATCGTTTAAGGCGTGAATCAGAAGAATTGGAAATGTTGAGAAAAAGAATTGCCGAGTTGGAGACTCGGCACAATATTCCTGAAGAATCTCAACGAAGAGGCTCTCTCCTGGAGAACGTGTATTTGGAAGCCGAGACTCCCTTAGCTCTTCATTTAACGATGGATCCACTTCCCTCTAAAGTTAAGGTTCCTCAGATTGGTCTTTATGATGGTACCTCGGATCCAGATACACATCTCGGTCAATATACCTCGTGGATGGATCTTCATGGGGCAACCGACGCGCTAAGATGTCGGATGTTCTCTTTAACTTTGGGATCCCGTGCTAAAAAATTGTATCATTCGTTACCCCGACATTCAATATCGAGGTGGCAACAATTGAGAACAGCTTTCCGATCTCATTTTATCGGGGCTCAGGTCTCTTTAATCCCAAAAGAATCAATTGCCAATATCGTTCAAAAGGACAATGAAAGCGTTAAGGATTACATTGCTCGGTTTAATGAACGAATACAAAATATGGAGCAATGTCATCCTGAAACATTGCTGGTTACGGCTATAGCTGGATTGAAACCGAACTCTTTGTTTCGTTGGAGTATTTACCAGAATAAACCGACTTCATTTCAAGACATCTTGGCACGAGCTCAGCAACACATTATTGCTGAAGAGTCAATGTCGGTTCCAACTTTTGATTTTTCTCCCAATAAGTCTGAAGTCGGACAAGAGTTAAAAAAGAAGAAAAACAAGTTTTTTATGCCAAATCGGTCTCGGTTTTGGGATTATAAAAAACCCGAAGTACAAGAAGCAAGAGCCAAATATCTTGAAGAGGTTAAATCCAGCTATCAAACAATTTTTTCAGCTGGGGCCGCCGACATATTTGAAGAAATAAAAGGAAAGGGAATTCTCCCTGATCCCCGACCTGTGAGAACTCCAGAAGAGAAACTGGATAAAACAAAATATTGCTCATATCACAAGTCGGCAGGACATGATACAGATGAATGTCTGGGCTTACTTTCTGCCTTATTACGGTTAATTGGACATTCACAAGTTCAAAGATTCTCTAAGAATGCAGATTATAAGCGAAAGGGCAGAATGCCAGAACCCCAAGATGACGATGAAGATGATGATCGTCCAATCAATCCAAAACGTATTAGACAAAGTGATAAAGAAGTCTACATGATGAACTCGAAAGAGAATGGATCTTCATCCTCAACAAAAAACAAAGAAACTCCACAAAAGAGTTGCTCTAAACTTCCTGGTTTCTGCGATGTTCCCCGAGTTAATAATAGTAATGGCAAAACTTTCGAGTCACGTCGACAGATAAAAGCTTATGCTCGACAAGCTTACAACTCGGGAAAAACTGTTATAACAACCGATCTCCGAGATAGGGTCAACGCTCGAAATAATTGTCCAATTACTTTTAATGTGGACGATGCTAGTTATTTTGCTCACCCTCACTCTGATCCTCTCGTGATCAAAGCACCAATTTGTGGAATACCGGTGCATCGGATAATGGTTGATACAGGCGCATATTCAAGCATTTTAATGCTTCGTACATTTGAACAGATGGGAATTGACCCAGCCGAGTTGAAACCCTGTAAAGATCAAGTACAAGGCTTTAATGGAACAATTACACCAACTCTCGGAGAAATAACCATGCCAATTAGATTTGGAACTCCCGGACAGGCCTCCAAGGTCATCATGGAGACATTCAAGGTCATGGATCTTAAAAATGAATATAATGCCATAGTGGGAAGGACAGCTCTGTATAAACTCCGTGCAGCTGTCTCAATTTTTCATTATGCTTTAAAATTTCCAACAAATCATGGAGAAGGAACCCATTATGGAGATCAATACGAAGCTCGTGGGACAGTATGGGTCAAACCTTGGCAAGAACCACATTCTTCGATATATATGACCGAGAATGTACAAGACAAAGAGGAGAAATTTCAAACTCCTGAGGACTCGGTATCCCCAATAACCGAGATGGAAATTGAACATTCCAAGAAGTCGGAAGAGTCAAACATCAAACTTAATAGTGATTTGACTCGAGATTGTGGAAGACGTCCAGGGAAAGAACTAATCCATGAAGAGGATGAACTGGATCCTCGTGCTCAATTTAAAGAAAAAAGTAAACTTGATCGAGCTGAACCATCTGAAGAAGTTGAAATAATTTTTATTGATGATCCTGTCTGCAACAAGTCGCTTCGAATTGGGGCTAACTTGGAAGAACCAATACGAACTCAGCTCATTCAGTTCCTCAAGGCCAATTCAGATGTGTTTGCCTGGAAAGATGAAGATATGAAAGTAATGGACCCCAATGTAGCCTCACATCGACTTAATCTTGATCCAACCATTAAACCTGTTGTTCAGAAACGACGTAAACTTGGCCCAGACCGACAAAAGGCTCTTGAAGACGAAGTTCAAAAATTGATTGACAATAAATTCATTCAAGAAACTAAATATCCGACTTGGGTATCTAACCCGGTTTTGGTGAAGAAGAGTTCTGGAGCATGGCGACTCTGTATCGATTTTTCAGACTTGAATAAAGCTTGTCCAAAAGACAGTTATCCATTACCACATATCGATTACATGGTAGACACCACTGTCGGACATGAGTTGATGAGTTTCATGGACGCCTACTCGGGTTAAAACCAAATTCCCATGGATCCCGGGGAAGCAGAACATACATCCTTTTATTCTGCTCGGGGTCTATACTATTATACCATGATGCCATTTAGTCTTAAAAATGCTGAGGCCACATATCAGAGATTAGTTAACAAAATGTTTGCCAAGCTCATTGGACACACAATGGAAGTTTACGTCGATGACATGCTAGTTAAGTCGGTACACGGTGCTGATCATGTTAATCATTTGCAAGAAATGTTCAACATCCTCAGGGAATATTCCATGGTATTAAATCCGAAGAAATGCACTTTTGGAGTCGGTTCTGGTAAATTCTTGGGATATATCGTGACCCAACGAGGTATTGAAGCAAATCCCCTGAAAATTATGGCCATTATGGATCTAACACCCCCCACGTCGGTTAAAGGTGTTCAAGCTCTTACCGGCCGACTTGCTGCTTTGAATCGGTTTATATCGAAGTCAACAGATCAATGTAGACCCTTTTTTGAATCTATAAAGAAGGGAAAATGCTTCGAATGGACCAAAGAATGTCAACAATCTCTAGAAAAAATAAAAGAAACGCTTCTTCAAACACCGACTTTACAGAAACCAATACCTGAAAAAATGTTGTTCTTGTACTTGGGAGTAAGTGATTCTACTATCAGTGCTGTTCTTATCCGAGAAGAAGGACATCAACAATATCCAATTTATTATATTAGTAAGGCTTTACATGAAGCTGAATTGCGATATCCGCCGATGGAGAAATTAGCGTATGCACTTGTTATCGCAGCTCGGAAATTACGTCCTTATTTCCAAGAACATTCAGTAACAGTACTTACTTCATATCCTTTAAAGTCAATCTTACACCGACCTGACACGTCAGGAAGACTGATCAAATGGGCTATTGAACTCGGTCAGTATGATATTCATTATAAACCGAGAACTGTAATCAAAGCCCAAGCTTTGTCCGACTTTATTGCCGAGTTTACTCCTACAATCGAGACAATTAATGAAAATCAACCATGGACTTTGTATGTTGATGGCTCATTAACTCAACATCGAGCTGGTGGATGAATTATTCTGATAGATCCTCAGAACAAGATGTTTTGTCATTCTGTTAAATTCCTTTTTCCGGCAACAAACAACGAAGCTGAATACGAAGATTTACTGTCTGGATTAAGTCTAGCATAATCCATGAATGTGAACAAGCTAAAGGTGTTTTCTGATTCACAATTGCTGGTGAACCAAGTCCACGGAGATTTCGAAGTTAAAGAACCTCGATTGCTACCATATTTAACACTCGTAAAACAGAAGATGTCCCGACTTGATGTTCAGTTGGAACACATCCCTCGTTCGCAAAATATTCCAGCTGACGCTCTTTCTAAACTTGCATCAAGTACTGGAATGGAGGATGTCGAGTATGTCCAAGTTGGTCATCAAGAGATGCCTTCCGTTTCTCTTGCAGAAATTATGAATACCGAGTTACAGAAATTACCGACTTGGATGTCACCGATTATAACATACTTGAAAACAGGAGCCTTACCTCAAAACCCAAAAGAAGCTCGGGCTCTTCGAATTCAAGCAGCTCGGTTTACGCTGGATAATGGGATTTGCGGAAATCATAATGGTGCACGAGCATTGGCATACAAAATACTTCGACAAGGATATTATTGGCCAACTTTGAAGGTGGATGCGACGAATTGGGTTCGTAAATGTACGAAATGTCAAATATTCGCCCCAAATGTTAACCAATCTCCAGAATCTCTCAAGTTGATTTATAGTCCGTGGCCATTTGCTAGATGGGGAATCGACATAATCGGTCCACTTCCAACTGCAAAATGAGGTGTTTGATTTGCTATTGTAGCAGTTGATTATTTTACCAAGTGGGCTGAAGCTGAACCATTGGCTGCGATTACCGAACAGAAAGTTGTTGATTTCATTTGGAAATTGATCATATGTCGGTTTGGTGTACCGAGTTCAATTATAACCGACAATGGACGACAGTTTGAAGGAAAACGACTTGAAGCTTTTTGTGAAGAGTATCAAATAAAACACTTTTTCTCTTCGCCATACCATCCTCAATCCAATGAACAAGTCGAAGCAATTAACAAGATCATAAAAAATGGTTTGAAAGTCCGACTTGATGCAGCGAAGGGAACTTGGCCCGAAGAATTGCCAAATGTGTTGTGGGCTTATAGGACGACTGTTAGTCATTCAACAGGAGAAACACCATTTTCTCTAACTTATGGATCAGAAGCAGTCATTCCTGTTGAACTCGGATCCCCTACATACCGAGTAATGAATTTTCAAGATGAACCAACTTAGAAAACTTGAAGGATAACTTGGACCTTTTGGATGAAACTCGTCTTATGGCAGATCTTAGAAATACTGCCTATAAACAGAGAAGCGAGAAATACATCAACTCAAAAATAAAGCCACGATCATTCCGAGTTGGAGACTTAGTATTTAAAAGAATTACTGGACCAGATCCGGGGCCTTTAAAACCAAAATGGGAAGGACCGTTCAAAATCAGTCAAGTACTTCCAAAAGGTACTTATCGACTCGAAAGGCCCGATGGACTAGCTCTTCAATACCCTTGGAATGTTGTTTATCTGAAGAAGTATTTCCAGTAAACTCTTTGTAAAATATGAATGACTCTGTACACTTTTTTTGATGTATATAAGAAAATTGTGTGCTAAAGAGTCTCTTGAAAAGAACCGAGTACTTTAACTCGGTATCATATTAGTCTTTATGTAGCCAAGCCTCTTAAACTTGGACAAGACTAACACTAAAAATTTTTAAAGGATATTCTTGACTTAAACCGAGCTATATAACTCGGCAAGAAATACCTTCCTCGGTTAAGTTATTAGCCTTCACATAACCAAGCTTGAAATACTTAGGAAGGCTAAGAACATTTATAAAAACTGGACTAAGTATCTTTAAATTCAAATCTTGAAGATTGATTTGAATAAGATAAAAATCTAATTTTCCATCAAAGTCGATGGTATTCATTCATTAAAGTTAGTACTTGACCGACTTCTCAATACTTGAAAGTATTCAGCTAAAGTAAAATCACATGCTGAATATAAATTGTGAATGAAAGGAGTACGAAATAAAAATTTTCATTCATAATAAAACTGTTTATTACAATAAACTATGTGTCTCGACATATCGAGAACACATCTTAAAAAACAAAAAGAAAGAAAGCAATTAAATTGACTTTGTTGGGTCATCAGTCTTCTCAATGGGATTTGCGCTATCCTTGTTCGATAATTCAACAACTGGAGGAGATTGATCAACCACCGGACTCACTTCATTTTTTGTTGCTTCCTTTGCATCATTCTTTGTGATTTGCTCATACATGATGCGGCTAATGATATCAAAAACCCGATCTTCTTCAACTTTAGCAGCATTTTCAACCTCAGTAAGAGTCATTGGGATATGTTTATTCAAAACTGTATTGTCTTCCTCAACTCCAAGCATCTCGGTGGCAATTGATTGATTATCTTTCCGTGATAACTCGGCTACCTTTATTTCGAGAAAAGCCAGCACCGACTTCCGGAGTTGTTCAAGAGTCATTTTCTCCAATTCCTCCTCTAAACTTACTTCAGCCAAAGTCTTCACATACACATTGGCAAGCTCAGTCTTCTTCTCTTTTTCGCCTTCCAACACCATATTTACAAATGACCGGCGAAGACGAGCTTCTCTTTCTCGGTTCAAAGCTGGAGCCTCAGAACCTCTTGTCTCGGCCCCAATAGAAGCTAGGAGACCCTCACAGAAACTCTTCTCATCCTCGTCGGCCTCAATGTGGGCAGTTGCAATAGAGGGGTTGAAGTTGTGACTCTTGATCTTATGAAGGAGGAATTGTCGAACTTCTTCAATGTCGTATAACCCCTCATCAAATCGTTCAACAACCCAGCGCAAGTTAAGACATGTGTTCATCTCATATTCTCGGTCTTCATCTTCAGAATCGGAGTCTGTCTTGGTCTTAAGCCTGTTAGCCTCGGCTTCAAGGATTCTTCCAGCTCGGAGACCATCATTATACTTCTCCTCAGCAAATTTAACCTTTTCTTCCTGAAGTTTGCTGAGGTCGGCACGGTGATCATTTCTGCTCTTCACCAACAGCTCTTCAACTTCAGCCCGACTTTTCCGAGTTAGCTCATGATCTTCTTGTTCTTTGCGGAGAAGAGATTCACACCGAGAAAGCTGTTCTTCAAGCATTTTAACACGCTGCTCGGAGGTGATCACTTGGCTCGTCAACTTCAACACATCGGAGTCAAGGCTAGCATTATCAACCTTCAAGGTCTCGATCTCACTCTGAGCGATTGAAAGTTGCTCGGTTTGTTCGACAATTTTGATTTGCAATTCTCTCTCCTTCGCCGCTGCTTCCTCTTTCAGAGATGCAAGAGCTCCATCTCTGAGTTCCAAGGTGTGCTTTTTCTCGTCCACTTGTGCAACATTTAGTCGGAAATCATCTTCGGCCATCACTAAGCTGACGAGCGCACGACCTAAACAAGCTTTTAGCGTATTTGAACTTATACGCACTCGGAAGAGAGGATACGCCAATCTCAGATCTTGGATCCCACACCATCATCGGGACCCGAGCAGCATCAACAACATGATTAGGCAGCTCAACTATGCTTGATATCTCCGGGATCTCTACCGATTCAAAAGCCGAGAACCATTTCTCGACTGATTCCTGAGGCTGCCTAAAATTCAGAGCCCTTTCTTCGTCGATGGGCAAAAAGGATCGATCAACCAACGGTTCTTTTTTCTTCTTTCCCCTATCGCTGGTATCGTGCTTCTTTTTTCTTCGTTCCTCTACGGCTGGAACGCTTTCTGCACGTCTTTTTCTTGACCGAGTAGCTGGAACTTCACGTTCTGCAACAATCTCTCGGTCACCTTCAGGTTCATCAGAAATTGTCTCAATAACAGGTGGAACTTCCGCTGGAATATTCTCACCAATTGGCTCAATCTGAGATGAATTAGCAGTAGCAGTAGCAATAGCAGCCATTGGACCTGCCGCCGCGATCGCCAACGGATCTGGTTGTAAAATCTCGGTAATAGTCGCTGATGTGGCACCAGTACCGATATCGGTCTCTGGAGGGTTCATTATCGGATTTTCCAGATATGCCTTCACTAGCTTCTTGCGACCCATTCCTGATAAACGTAATTCTTTGCTTTTACCGACTTTAGTTCGAAGGTCCAAGTTTGGACTCTTTTGACGGAAAGCTTTAGCGTCGCGGATAGTCTTAAAACCGAGAACACCGAAGCGGATAGTAAACTGCAAATACAGAACCCAGTTACAATAGTTTTCAAAAGCAACCGAATTCAAATAAGATTGAAAATTTATTCAAATTTACCTGGTTGAAAAGAACCATCAGAAATCTCAGGGCAAAGACGAGCAGCCTTCAATCTTGTGTCCTTTAAAACCAGCTTGAAACTACGCTGTGCTTTTTTCAACTTGAATAACTCGGTAATTCTTTCTTTCAATGTCGCACCGAGTTTTGATCCTTTGCTTTTGGCTGCAAATAATAAAGCACTGACCTGTTAGTACAAAAATAAGCGAAGTCAGGACAACTTGGTGAAAGAAGTAAAAGAACAACTTACAAAATGCGGAATTAATATTGATGGGAATTGTCATCCCATCGATTAAAGGTTTCAAAAAATTTGGAGTTTGCCAGTCTCCTCCAACCCATAACCACTCCTCTTGAAATCCGTGGAGTGACTCGGTGTTGGAGTATACTGTAAAGCAAACTTTTACGTGAGCTTTTGGATTGTATTATTCGATTTTCCATTTGACTGAAATAAATGTTTTTCACATTGTTGCATTCTTATGATTGCTTGTATGCTAAATGTCCAATTATCTTATATTGTAGACAATGTGGTGTGTTAGTAGTCACACAGAAGATTACATTGTCGGTTCCTTATAAGATATAAATGGTATTCACAACTGAGATAGTTATGGACATGACTATCGGTGTAGGTTGTAGTATAAACTGGATGTAGCTTGTCTTGGCTATTGGTTTATACTAGTGCGCTGCGTCGCATTAAAAGGATCACAGTTGAGACGTGTTCTTCTGTTCTGACTATCATGAAGAACCTAGGTCTCGGTGACTCTACTAATTCTTAACCCTAACTGTGGTAATTAGATATATGGGATATTTGTTTGTTACTTTGACTTACCATGGGTGAGGACCAAGTATTGGTTCAATAGCTCCGTATCTTGGGTAACAACACTATCTGCATGATATCTATTTATTGGCATTAGGGCACCGTGTCCTGAACATCCAGGTTGGTGACGTCCCCTTAAGGAACTCATAAGGATTATCGTATAAACCCTGCAGGTGGATTTAATCCGTACGATAATAAGGTTGAGTGGTACTACTTAAGGATTAAAAGATATTAATTAATTAAAGCAGTCAGAAGCTTTAACAAATTAATGGACGTGCGATATCTTAAACACGGGGAATTATATCGAGTCTAATAGAAGCCCTGATTCATTTCGGGATAGGACGGGAGTACAATATTAATTCTCTAGTGGAATGAATTAATATTTACGGGCCAAATTGTGTTCTGGGCTGAACATAAGAATTTGGGCCTGTAGGGAGCCCAAACCCTATACCTTCTAAGAGATCCCTAGGCTGGCCCAAGGACCTCTATAAAAGGAGGGATTGCACGTCTTCAACCCTAACACACATCACAAAACGTGAGCAGCCACCATAGTGGAGAAGTGACGTGAAGGGTTCAGATAAGACGAGATACAATCCGCTCTTTTCAACCGTTTGGTAGATCGTCGTCCATCCGGCGTCCAAACGTGGTCGGGACACAGACTAGAAGATCGCTCAGATCGAATCAAAGCCTCGTAGAAAGGTAAACTTTCTGTCCGTCCTTTAGGAGCATGCTTAGGGTTTAATCGAGATCATGTATGTACATGTTTGGCATCCGATATCGATCCTTGGAAAGGACCGCCTCGTCGGCGTGTTCCAGCAATTGGTATCAGAGCCTCGGTTTCGTAGATTATCGGCTCTGCCTGGAACATGTAGTTGATTTCGTTTATTCATTTATTCGTTTTCAGTCATGTTCATGGTGTGGATGATGTTTTATCTCGTTTATGCTTATGGATGGTGTCTATCGCAGCCCTTGTGTATTGTTGTAATCGTTTTTCCCACCAGATAATAAGTGTGGGTAGTATAGGCGATTTTGTAGACTGTAGTAGGGCTGTTCTTGTTCGATTTTTGCTGTACTTTTGTGTTCAAAGTCGAACGTGATGAAGATGATCATCCTGGAGGCGGCGGCTAGGGTTTCAGCGTTCACCGGGGCCGGTTTCGTCGGCGAAAACCGTTTTGGCCATAACTTTTGCTACAGGTGTCCGATTTCAGCCCATAATACCAATTCGGAAACGGGAGAACGAGATCTACAAGAGTTACGGCTACGCCGTAACAGCCTGTGGCGGGGTCAAATTCAATCGTCGAGATGAAGTTTTTGGCTCTTTTCCGTCGGTGGATGCCGATACCGCGTGAATGGCCCGATTTGCGCGAGATGCCGATTCGAGTGTTCATCCACGACCTTGCTGAATCATGTAATAGCTTTGATAGGCTGTTAGTGGTTGGTTTTAAGGGGCTGCGATAGATGTGTTTTAATTTTCGCATTTTATCGCTTTGTGGATGCCGATTTAATTTTTGCTAGAGCATGTTTATTTGTTTATGTGTCTAGCTGATTTAAATCGCTTTTCTGGCATGCTAGAAATCATGTAAATAGGTGCTTTTAATTCTTAGAAAGCTGTTATTGCTTTTATTTGAATTATAGGAGCATGCTAGGATTTATGTGATTTGCGTGTTAGGAGCATGCTAGGAATTTTATTATTTCTTGTTGCATGCTAATAAAACCTTCAAGTAAAAATGACTAAGTGAGTTTGATATGAATTTTAATTAATTCATTTGGCCTCCACAATTGGTCTTTAAGTAAGGTGTTTGTCGCTCGCGGGACCTTGGGAGTCTCCCCCTAACGGATGCGACATTCACGAGCTTACTAGATAAGACTTCTATTCAAACGACTTAATCTTTAGGTGAAGTGAGTGGCATACGCGTGACCCATGGGGTCTCCTCCCTAACGGATAGTGTCATTCATAAGTTCACCGGTAAAGATTATTTCGAGATAACCTTAGAAAATTATTTACAAGCGATGTGTCTTCCCCATCGGTAAGTTCATCAATTGTGAATGATTGTTCTTGGGGTTAAATTGTGGTCATCACTTAGATGTGAATTTTAATATAACTCCCCAACGGAGTCCCTGTTTTAATTCACATGGCCAGTGTTAAAAATTTTCGACTATTAATTTCATTCGCCATAAGGACAGGTTGGCGTGCAATTGAGATTAATGACCGGGTGTCTGCTTAATGGACATATGTGTAAACGTCCACCCTAACGTGGCTTGCATGTGTGTTTGTTTAAGTTGTCGAAGGATGCGTTAAAATAATGGTTTTGAAGGTTTCCATATTTTATGCTTCAAATTTATGTGAATTATTGCTTACGTGTTTGCAATTATTTATTTCAGTTATTCATCATGTCATTCAATCCGCTTATGACCATTCTCAATCAAAACAAGCTTACTGGTCCAAATTATTTGGACTGGAAGAGGAATCTGGATATTGTCCTTGTTGCTGATGAGTACAAATTTGTGCTCACCACACCTGCTCCTGCTCCTTTGGGCGCTGCTCCTACCGAAGAGGAAAGGGAGGCTCATCGGAAGTGGCATAAGGCTGATGAGATGGCTCGTTGCTACATCTTGGCATCTATGTCAAATGTTTTGCAACAGCAGCATCACACCATGCCTACTGCTGCTGACATGATGTTGAGCCTCAAGGAACTCTTTGGTGAGCAAGATAGGGCTGCTCGTTTTGAGGCTATGCGGAAGATTATGTCTTCTGTCATGCCGGAGGGAGCTTCTGTGCGAGAGCATGTTCTCAAGATGATGGAATATCTGAATGAGATAGATGTGCTCGGAGGAAATATCGATGGCGATGCCAAGATCGATATCATCCTGCACTCGCTCCCGAAGTCCTATGAGAACTTCCGCCTGAATGCAATCATGAATAAGAAGGGCTATACTCTAGCCGAGCTTCTTGTGGACTTGGTTGCAGCGGAGGGTCTTATGGGCAGGGGACCACAGGCTCATGTTTCTGTACAAGCTGGACCTTCTTCGTCGAAAGGCGGGAAGAAGAAAAAGCAAGTGCAGAAAAAGAGTGGTGGGAGCAGTGGGAGCAAAGCTGTAGCGCCTTCTGGTGGCGTGCAGAAGCCGAAAGGCAAGTGCTTCAAGTGCAACAAGACAGGACATTGGAAGTCAGATTGTCCCCTCAAGGACACTCCTGGTATGTCTCTTGCTTTAGTTGTCGAAACATGTTTTGCGGCTTGTTCTACCAGTTCTTGGGTAGTAGATACAGGAGCCACTGATCATGTTTGTTACACTTTGCAGGGGTTTCTGCAAAGAAGGCAGCTCAGTGAGGGCGAGATTACCATCAGCTTGGGCAACGCTGCACGAGTGGCGGTGGTTGCAGTGGGAGATGTGCACTTATCTTTTTCTGATTCTGTTTTAGTATTAAAGAACGTTTTGTACGTGCCGAGTTTTCGGAAGAATTTAATTTCGGTTTCGAAGCTGTTTTTGGATGGATATTCAGTTATTTTTAATGACAATGCTGTTATTATGAGAAATAACTCTTTTATCTGTTCTGGCATGTTGGTTAACAATCTTTATACTATTACTTGTGCATATCATACTGTGACTGAGGCTCATGCATCTTCATCACTAAACAAGAGAAAAGAACCTTCTCAGTCGAATCAAACGTATCTTTGGCACCTAAGGTTGGGTCATGTCAATCTAAGGAGGATCCAAAGACTGGTAGGTAATGGCTTCTTGGATTCTTTCCAAGTTGAACCATTTCCAGTCTGCGAATCCTGTTTGGAAGGCAAGATGACTTCTAGGCCTTTTAAGGCCAAGGGGAATAGGTCCAATGATGTGTTGGAATTGATTCACTCTGATTTGTGTGGGCCTATGTCTATTCAAGCTAGAGGTGGTTTTGAGTATTTCGTTACTTTTATTGACGATTACTCAAGATATGGGTACATTTACTTGATGCGCCGCAAGTCTGAATGCTTTGACAAGTTCAGAGAATTCAAGGCAGAAGCGGAGAACCGTCAAGGGAAAAGTATCAAGTCACTGCGATCTGATCGTGGTGGCGAATACCTTAGCAATGAATTTAGGCAATACTTATTAGAGAATGGGATTACATCCCAGCTGACTGCGCCTGGTACTCCCCAACAGAATGGCGTGGCAGAGAGAAGGAATAGGACTCTGTTAGAAATGGTGAGATCGATGATGAGCTATGCTTCATTACCTACCTCGTTTTGGGGATATGCCTTAGAAACAGCGGCGTACCTTCTTAACTTTGTGCCTTCTAAATCGGTTCCGAAAACTCCAATAGAATTGTGGTCCGGGCGCAAGCCCAGTTTAAACCACATTCGGATTTGGGGCTGCCCAGCACATGTGTTGGATAAGGAAGCTGATAAGTTGGCACCTAGAACGGAAGTACGGCTGTTTGTAGGTTACCCAAAGGGAACGAGAGGTGGTTACTTTTATAGTCCTAAAGATCAGAGGGTGGTGGTGAGCACCAATGCCCGATTTCTAGAAGAAGACTATATGAGTGAGCATAAGTCCAAGAGTGAGATTATTCTCAAAGAGTTGAGGGAAGACAATGGCATACCGAGTGTGCAAGAAGATATACCACAAGAGACTGCACAACGTGTTGACTCTGATGTATTTACACCTGAATTACCTCGTCGTAGTGGGAGGGTTGTTCGTCAGCCCGATCGTTTCATGTTTGTGGGAGAGTCTTCGGACTTGATCCCAAGTGAAGAGCATGATAGTGATCCCTGGACCTACAATGAGGCAATCCAAGACGTAGATGCAGATTCTTGGCAGAAATCTATGGATTCTGAGATTGAATCTATAGATGCTATGGAGGTATACGACCTTAAGGACCTTCCTGAAGGCAAGAAAGCCATTGGGTGCAAATGGGTCTATAGGCGTAAGAGAGGATCAGACGGGAAGGTTATTTCCTTCAAAGCACGGTTGGTTGCGAAGGGTTTCACTCAGAAAGAGGGAATCGATTATGATGAGACCTTCTCACCAGTAGCCATGCTTAAGTCGATCCGGATTCTCTTATCCATAGCAAGTCACATGGACTATGAGGTTTGGCAAATGGATGTCAAGACAGCTTTCCTTAACGGAAACTTGGATGAAGACATCTATATGCAGCAACCCGAGGGTTATGTGAAGAAAGGCCAAGAGCATCGAGTATGGAAGCTAAAGAAGTCTCTTTATGGACTAAAACAAGCTTCTAGGTCTTGGAATATTCGTTTTGATGAGGTGATTAAGTCCTATGGATTTAATCAATGTCAAGACGAGAGTTGTGTATACAAAAAGAGCAACGGAAACGTAGTGGTATTCTTAGTACTATACGTAGACGATATTCTTCTCATTGGCAACGATGTCAAGGTTTTGTCAGACGTAAAGGTATGGCTTTCAGAACAGTTTCAAATGAAGGACTTGGGTGAGGCATCGTACATTCTTGGAATCAAGGTCATTCGTGACAGGAAGAAGAGAATGTTGTGTCTATCTCAAGCTGCTTACATTGATACTGTGATTGCTCGTTTCAGCATGCAGAACTCCAAGAAAGGGTTGCTACCTTTTCGGCATGGAGTTCCTCTATCTAAGGATATGTGTCCAAAGACACAAAAGGAGATGGAGGAAATGGCTAAGGTTCCTTATGCTTCGGCTGTAGGAAGCCTTATGTATGCCATGCTGTGCACGAGGCCTGATATTTGCTATGCAGTTGGCATGGTAGCAAGATATCAGTCTAACCCTGGTCAAGGACACTGGACTGCGGTAAAGCATATTCTCAAGTATCTGAAAAGAACTCGGGATTATATGCTTGTTTACCAATCAGACAGTCTAACTCCTTTGGGTTACACAGATTCTGATTTCCAAGCTGATCGAGATAAGAGAAAGTCGACCTCGGGTTATGTGTTTATGATGGGAGGCGGAGCGATCTCATGGAGGAGTGTGAAGCAGAAATGCATCGCAGATTCTACCATGGAAGCCGAATACGTTGCTGCTTCAGAAGCAACAAAGGAGGCTGTTTGGCTCAGGAGCTTCTTACTGGACTTAGGGGTATCCTCGGGTGTGCCTAGGTGTATCACAATTTATTGTGACAATGCTGGTGCAGTCGCAAACTCGAGAGAACCCCGAGCACATAAGGCCAGTAAACACATAGAGAGAAAGTACCACCTTATACGAGAGATCGTGAAACGAGGAGATGTGGTTGTGACAAAGATAGCGTCGTTGGATAACCTAGCTGATCCTTTCACGAAGACTCTGACTGTCAATGTCTTCGAGAAACACGTAGAGGGTCTTGGTTTACGATGTGTTGCAGCTAGACTTTGAGTATAAGTGGGAGAATTGTTATGGCATGTGTTTATATACTAAAAGTTTAGCTTTAGTATAAGTGGGAGATTGTTGGAGTATACTGTAAAGCAAACTTTTACGTGAGCTTTTGGATTGTATTATTCGATTTCCCATTTGACTGAAATAAATGTTTTTCACATTGTTGCATTCTTTATGATTGCTTGTATGCTAAATGTCCAATTATCTTATATTGTAGACAATGTGGTGTGTTAGTAGTCACACAGAAGATTGCATTGTCGGTTCCTTATAAGATATAAATGGTATTCACAACTGAGATAGTTATGGACATGACTATCGGTGTAGGTTGTAGTATAAACTGGATGTAGCTTGTCTTGGCTATTGGTTTATACTAGTGCGCTGCGTCGCATTGAAAGGATCACAGTTGAGACGTGTTCTTCTGTTCTGACTATCATGAAGAACCTAGGTCTCGGTGACTCTACTAATTCTTAACCCTAACTGTGGTAATTAGATATATGGGATATTTGTTTGTTACTTTGACTTACCATGGGTGAGGACCAAGTATTGGTTCAATAGCTCCGTATCTTGGGTAACAACACTATCTGCATGATATCTATTTATTGGCATTAGGGCACCGTGTCCTGGACATCCAGGTTGGTGACGTCCCCTTAAGGAACTCATAAGGATTATCGTATAAACCCTGCAGGTGGATTTAATCCGTACGATAATAAGGTTGAGTGGTACTACTTAAGGATTAAAAGATATTAATTAATTAAAGCAGTCAGAAGCTTTAATAATTAATGGACGTGCGATATCTTAAACACGGGGAATTATATCGAGTCTAATAGAAGCCCTGATTCATTTCGGGATAGGACGGGAGTACAATATTAATTCTCTAGTGGAATGAATTAATATTTACGGGCCAAATTGTGTTCTGGGCTGAACATAAGAATTTGGGCCTGTAGGGAGCCCAAACCCTATACCTTCTAAGAGATCCCTAGGCTGGCCCAAGGACCTCTATAAAAGGAGGGATTGCACGTCTTCAACCCTAACACACATCACAAAACGTGACATTCTTCAGCCACCATCGTGGAGAAGTGACGTGAAGGGTTCAGATAAGACGAGATACAATCCGCTCTTTTCAACCGTTTGGTAGATCGTCGTCCATCCGGCGTCCAAACGTGGTCGGGACACAGACTAGAAGATCGCTCAGATCGAATCGAAGCCTCGAAGAAAGGTAAACTTTCTGTTCGTCCTTTAGGAGCATGCTTAGGTTTAATCGAAATCATGTATGTACATGTTTGGTACCCGATATCGATCCGTGGGAAGGACCGCCTCGTCGGCGTGTTCCAGCACTCGGGGATTTCAGTAATTAATTCACCAATCTTTAATCCTTCTTGGGGCCTTCCCGCGCAAGCATAACAAATCAGGGGATCGGCCACCTGTCTGTCGGCACACCGTCTGAAGGTGAACAGACTTCTAATCTCTTCCACCGTTGGCATATCCCAGCCCTTTTCTTGTAATAGCACCAAGAGACCGATGATCCTCTTCCAAGTATTCGGTGCTATTTGACATAAACCGAATTCCCAATTTCTCAGATAGTTGGTAATTATTGCTGGGAGTGGAAACCGAAGTCCAGATCTTAATGAATCAGCAAACACGCCCACGCAGCCGGGAGGAGGACACGTTATCCTTTCTCCTGGATAAGGAGCAAACAACCTCACCGAGGAAGGAATATAGACTTCTTTGCGAAGATTGACAATGTCTGCATCAGTAAGGATGCTTGGTTCACCTCTGTACTCATTAATTGGTTCGGGCCACCGACGAGCTGGACGTCTCCAATAGTTGGGAAGCGACATAGCATCCTCTTCAACTCGTTTATCTTCTTCAATAATGTCTCTATTGAGATTTAATCGCTTAACTAGAAGAGGATCCCACCAGTAAAACTCAAGAGGCAATTCCAAATCCTCATCGGTAAAAATTGTAATCTCTGAAACTGTACGGCTACTGCTATCTTCGGCTTGAGCAGACATCTTTTTCGAAATCGATAAAAGCAAAAGCAAATTCGAAATAGACAAAAAAAATTGAAATGGTTAGGGCAAATTCTTACCGAAATTCTCGAAAGCCCTGAATCGAAGAAAACACAGACAAAGTGCACAAGAAAGATATTGAAAGAAATAATCAAGGAAGATTGAACACAAGAGAAAGCAGGAGAGAAGATTTAAGGTACAGAAACTTTTTACATGTCAAAACCGACTGCAATTTATAGGTTATGATTTATAACCGTTAGAGAGATCCAGAAATTGCGCGTGTAACGGACGTGTCTTGAAACAGTGTAACGTTACAGTAATCATTAATACACGTGGACACGTTCAGAAACGCCATGTCGCTACAAATTAATATCCGTTGGACCCATTAAATACGGACACATCTTTTAAGAGCCGCCATGTCAGACCAAGTAACACACAAGAAGTTACAAATAAAACCAAGTGTTCTCATGTCGGTCGTCAATGACAATCAAATCGGAACAACAATCGACATCAGCAGCCATTTGAAAAATTCAAATACCTACTAATGTCGGGGGCCTCACTGTTGATATCCGACTTGATTACATAATTAAAGGTGGAGATCGCTCCATTGAAGAAATAATTCATTGAAGAAATAATTCTCCAGAAGAAGACAAACTTAGGACAAGTCGGTATTCATTGAATTAATTACCGACTTCCGAGATCGTCAAAAATACCGACTATTGAGGTAGACACAAATAAACCGACTTCAGTTCAACCGATATTATGATAAGTCGAATCAAACCTTATATGTTTAAATCGACGGCATAAAAGTTCGAATATCCAAGCAGAAAACAGAGTTGTAAGCATGTGATTGGATCGTCAAGATAATATAGCAATCATTGTTGTTCCCTGATTTCGAAGCACATCACTTTGTTGAAGTTGCTCAACATTAAATACATTCTTATCTATCTCGAGCAAGAAGACAAAAACCACCGTACTGTAAATAGCAGAATTTATGATAGTGCGAGGATCTTTTTCAACACATTGTACATGGACTTAAGATGATCTCGGTCAAGAATAAAAAACCGACTCCTGTACTCTTGTGAATATATCAAATAAAATCAAATTTTACTTTAATCTTTGTTGAAACACACTCAGCTGTTTGTAATTTTAAGTTGTTAATTTCATACAACAACAAGTTAAATGCAAGTTTAATTAAAATCTGTTTTCTTTATGTATAAAGAAGTATTAGACAAAGTTTAAAGATAAACGGATTTCCAGAAAATATGAGTTTGAGTAGCATCCTGAGTTAGTCGCAAAAGATTTCGAAAAAAGTTATAAGTATTTTCGAAGTAAAAGTTGCGAAAAATTTACTCTGATGAGCGGGGTGTTACAGGCTACATAAATATTTAAGCAAAATAATGCTAAGTATAATGCTCAGAATATTTAATTATATGTTAAAATGCTCGAACTTATCTACGCGATTAAACTGGACTGGACTGGCTCGGAAAAATACTGAAATTTCCGGAACTGGACTCGGATCAGAAATCACGAATCAAAACTGACTCGAACCGCCGGTCGAACCGGCTAGTTCGCTGGCTGGCCGGACCGCCGGCTCAACTTGGCTGGGCGGTCGGGCTGAGTTCGGCTAGACCGGGCTCGGTCCCGTGCCGGGCCAACTGGTGCCCGGGCACGGCGCTGGGCACGGCTGGTGCGACCGGGCTCGGTCCCTGGTGCCGCTGGACTTGGCTAGGCGCGGACTGGCGCTGGTGGGCACGG
>BKCP01005750.1:321270-342002 GCA_008636005.1 Striga asiatica | reverse complement strand
TGTCGCGGGCACGGGGCTGCGGGTGCCATGCGCACGCTGGCGCGGGCACGGACTGGCGCTGGGCCGGGCACTGCCGTGCTATGTGCGCGGCCAGTGACCAAGGCCGGCCCTTGCCGGACCTCCGGCGACTTTTCCGGCAACATGCATATCATATGACCACAACATGATAAAATAAGCACAAATAACACATAAAACACTAGTGGACCCCGGGTCTACATGCATGTTCACTCGGTAGGGCTTATACGGCCCGTACGAGCACTTGGCGTCCGAACCGACTAAAATTTCTTAAACTTTTGATGATGGCCGAATGTTTAACATGTTAAAACATTGCTATAGAGGCTAAAACATGTGGCACATCTTGCATGAAATGAACTAGGGTTCGGGTGCCCATTTTAACACATTTTCGATCATGATTTGACCAAGGAAATGAACTCCAATTAAATTCAAATTTTTACACCATCAATGGCATGATATTTAAGGGTGATTTAACAAACATTTTCAACTTAAGCATGCTTGCTACTCAATTTTCATTTTTAAGGTCATTTATTTCAAAAATTCGTAAATCACATATAATGACATGCATGGCTCGGTTTTTCTTCATGAAAAATCTTAAAATGTCCTAAAATAATTTATGAACTCATTGGTCACGAGCTTACCTCGGCTAGAATGGGAAAAATGGTGCTAGGGCTTGAAATGGCTTGGTACGGTTTTGAATGATTTATCTCGAGTTGGTGTGTGATTTGGCCGAGCCTTTTGAACTCCCAAGACTTAGAAAAATCTAAGGAATGCTTAGATACTGCTAAGCCTCGAGAGAAAATGGCTGGAACACGAGGTGGCTGCCTTCTCTCCTTCCCCGGGGCGCGCGCGCGGGCAGCAGGGCTGGTAGCTTTGCTCTCGGTTTTCTTCTCCCTCCTCACTATTTTTCTCGAGCTCCAAATTGTGTAAGAGCTTAAAATGGACTAAGGGAGGGGTCTTAAATAGGTGTTGGGGGCGGAGCTTACTATGTTGGTCAAGGGAGCCAAATTAAGTGGATATAACCACATCACATGCATGGGGACTTGGGGAGGAAAAGAGCACGACTTTGGGTGGACTCCTGGTGCATTTTCAGAGCATAATGGGCAGGGAATAAGTGTGGGATAGTGCTCTGGTCGTTGGTCCAAGACAAAGGGGACAATCTCTTACATAAGTGAATAAAATAATAGTGTGCCCATGCTCCACTTTGGGCTAATGATGGTTGACTTAGGCTAAACTTGCTTAGGGCCATTTTAGCTTAACATAATCCTTATTATGTCCCTAACATTCGCCACTAATGGTACATGAAAGAAGTGGGCCGGACCTCCTCCATTTGGGCTCAAAATGGTGGGCTGGCAGTGCTGCCGCTGGGCTGCTGGGGCGCGGCACTGGGCCTGGGCGCGAGGGGCTGCTGGGCTGCGCGGGGACGTGCTGGGCTGGCGCGGGTAGCGGGCTGCGCGCGGGAAAAAGGGCTGCTCGCGTGTGGTGGTCTTGGGCCGAGTCCTAAGGCACTCCAAGGGTCCAAGAACACTTAGAATAATTTCCAAACTTTTGCCAAGGCTTTGGCACGGCTTGGACAATGCTTGGAGGCCTTGGGCGCGGCTCGAGGCGCGATGGCGCGGCACGGGCGCGGGGGCTCGGGTAGGCTATTAGGGCTCGGTTTAAATGATCAAAACTTGACTTTGGTATTATTATACACTTAGAAAAAAATATTCTAAGTATAAAATACCAATACTTGGTTATGCTTGGGATTTACCCGAAAATTTACTCGGAACCAAACTAGGGTTCGGAGTCGATCAATTCTCGAACTGACTTGCTATTATTTACCAACCCAAATTAATGGATTAATCTTAACTTATACTTGAGATAGAATTATTCAAAGAATAATTTATCATGGTTGAGCATTTAGCATAAATAATATAACTCGATAATTTCTGAACTTACGGATTTCACTTATAGTTGAGCAGTGAAACCGTTCTTAATATTATTTCTGATTTGGGGCGTTACATAAGCAGTTTGACTAATAAATCATATTAAACAATTAATAATTTATAGCATTTAATAAATAATAATAATAACAATTAGATATTACCCTCGCTTGAACTGTCTTTTCTCAATTACATCGACCCTGCGTAAGAATTCGTCCACTACTCTGTCCAAATGTACTAAAGGAGAGACTTTACTTGGGTCTGGGCTTTCACAGTTTTGGTTTGTATATTCATCCATTGTCCGAGCTCTCGCTACATCCATCTCTTCAGTCTCAATTTGTTCATTCAGCTGCTCTCATTCGACCCAACTTTCTTTTGTTCCGTTCCCAAAATTCGAACAAGATTTTGTACCGAGTCAAGAAGAATGAATAATAATAATAATAATAATAATAATAATAATAATAATAATAATTAATCCTCAAAATTCTATAATTCAAACGGGGCATTACAATTTATCGTCCTTAAAATATTTCCGTCCTCGGAAATACGAAAGAACACACATCACAGATAACGACAGACTCAAATGGGAATTTCCAACCACGAGGTCCGGGAATCACTCTCTAGAACTCGATTTCGTTCCCATGAGTCCTATCGCCTTATACTCGAAAGGTATATACTCACATTCAGGAACCAATCCGACTCGCCCATGCTCATATGTTTACCTTCTTGCTCGAGAGGGTGATCAGTCCTGTCCGAGCTCAGGCGTACATTCTCTTGCAAGGGACCCAGTTCGGTTTAGCCTATACTCATGAATATCGACGACTTGATTCGTACCTAACAGCACACAAGACCTCAACAGGTCGTTCGGTGTATTGTCAGCGTACTCCGATTATCTCACCCTCAAGGTGGTCACGTGACGCCAAGTTTCAGTCTTGTGTCCGAGTCACACTGACAACTTATTCACCATTTCATCACAAACCAGTGATGACGGCTGCAGTTCGCATGCGAGTCAACGGTCGGCCGCGCGCAAGCCTTACGTCTCTCAGCACGGTCGTGCGTGCTCGGCCACCACTCCGCGTGGTTACACCGAGCCAGGGTCGGGGTTTGGTCCAGGTTTCCAAAAGAACAAGATTTAGAATAAGGACGGGTCTGCACTACGCGATGTGCTTGACTGACTCGTCTATCCTCCTTAAAAGGCTTCTGCTTAACCCATCAAGGTTGAAAACACTCCATCCGGAACTCACTCCACGCAAGAAAAGAAAAGACAAACGAAAATTTCTAAATTGCGGAAGTTTGAATAACCAAGAGGAATCTCCAAAACACAATTCTAACTGTCTTGCGAGTAAAAGAAAATAAACAAGGTTTGCCAAAAGCTAAGAGTATTGAAAATCAAATAGAAGAAGGGACAGATAATCATCTCATGCCCGACTTTCGGTCAAGCTACTGCCGTGGCTGCCGAATCTTGGGTTGAGGGAGGAGCAAAGAGACCTTCGTCTTCGGTCGGCTCACTTTCATTCAATGTCTCTCCGGTTTCTAACGGCACTTCTCTTTCTTCCCAAAGACGCCCGAGTTTGATCACAAAGCCATAGAAGTTAACCAAGTCTTGCTTCTTCCTGTTCCTATCCCTCTTTCCTTCCTCCAAGAGCTCTATGTAGAGTCTGTTTGCATTAGCCTTCCATGCTGGTGGCAATGCAGTGAGTAACTTCCTGCAGCCATCCCAATTCGTGAGTGCGTCGTCTTTACGCCATTTCCTTGTTCTTTCCCAGTGGTCGAGTACAGATTGAATGTTCTCGCCCACATACTTCCTTTCATCGTTTACCAACTGGTTGAACTCCTTGATTCTCTTCGCAGTGCGGTTGCCTGGTCCGAAACCCTTGTTGTAAGCTTTAGCCGCCATCTATTCAGCACAACCCGAACTTTACTTACGAGACACAATAACTATTAATTGGGATCTAGAGTTCGCCACGAAGCGCTAGAGTCCAAATTAATTAACGGTGGATAGATCCTAAGCCCCCATTCATATCATATCAGTTCATTTCAATAATCAGGCAACATAATCAATTTAACTTAATCAGGAATCTCATACCTGAGTTGGCGAGGCACGACGGAAGCGAGTGGTCGTATTCATATTATGCAATCAATTCACATAATTCACACATACCAGTCTACAGAAACGCAGACTGGCTCTGATACTAAACTGTAACGCCCCACTTTTATTTGCCGAAAATCAGAATAAATTTTTCAAATTTATTTCGAAGCACCTGAGGCGTTACCCCTTTTTAAATCGAACTTCAATACTAACTAATTTTTCAATAGTCGATCATTCGTCAAACTCAATCATCAATCATCATCAATAATACTAACTCCCAAAAACGGGTTTTCCAAAATTTTATAAATCATCACCCAAACCGGGTTCCAACAATATTCATAAATTCTAAGGAGCATCTCCTTAACATTATTCAGTCATAAAATCCGAAATTCATAAAAACAATAATACCCCAAGTTCAATATCATAAAACCAGTTCATAAATGCGGAAGCATAACATATAATAAGGCCAGTCTTATAAACCGACCACCACTCGCTCTACTCCGCCGTCGTACCTGCCTCGCTTAACCTGAAACGTGAATTTCAGGTGGGGATGAGCACAGTTGGAAAAAGTAGTGCTCACCTTTATGCAGTAAACATTATTCACAATAATGAAACAGTAATCAATAATCAATAAGGTATGGTCGCAGCATGTATTCGAATAAATCATTTATCCCATCTCCTATCCCAGAGTCAACCCTCTTGTGCACACTTACGCATAGACTACTGCTGATACTCGATTCGAATGCCAAAACCTACGCCTTGGTCTTACAACGATGCCCAGCCAGTAGGAGTAATCCACCCCGCCCGGCCAAGACCTACGAATTGGTCTTACAAACCGGAGATCATCACCCGTGGCCTACGCCCCGGTCTTACGGCCATACATAACATAATATAAAGGAGACTACCCATCGGGTACGTTCTATAGCTATTGGGATAACCGTTCAACGGCCGATACAGCTCACATCAAAGGCTACATGGTTCACATGCATACATTGATCATACCATAATTAAAACAGTAATAACATTTAAGGCATAGCAATTTTTCGAATTAAACCCACAAGTTATACGTTTATAACATTTACAACATAGCAAATTTTAAATAAAACCCACCTGGTCGCAAATAAGAGATAATCACGAAAGCACGATCACGTTGCGAGCTCGGCTCGTCAAACACCTACATTAAGTTCAGATGCTATAATCAACATCTATTCTGACTTAGACGGAAAATCACAATCGTACTTAGTCGAACTTGATTCAACTAAGTTGTTCGTGAAGTCCTGTGGACGTTGGAACACTTAGACTTGACCTCTAGACTCAACCAATTACACATGGGAGTTCACATAATCCAAGACACAGATCGACAAAGCCAACATTCAAGGAAACAGAAAACGAGATGATTCACAGTTTTTATTTCCAAAAGCTATGTATCTAAAATACTAGATTTTAACTACAAAAACTAGTTGACCATGTTATGGTTCGAATTTAACTCTGACAGTTTAACCAAAATTTCACCTTCCAGAGTTAAGAAAATATACAAATTTTCAGCTTCAAATCCCAAGTACACTATTTTATAAAATTCCCACAAGATATCAGTAAAACCGAGCCATGAATTTATACTCAAGCTTAATGAATGATTCAGGACTTGAAGATTTTACACAACACACTACAGCATGATTTAAACAAAATATAAAAATCTCAGCCCTTAACATATTTTTAAAAATTAAAACGAGATTCAACAGTTTATCAAATTTAAATCAAAATTGAAACGAAATGAACTCAAAAAATTTTCATATTTCAACAGCATGAATAATTACATAAAATAAGCATCTCAGTAAAGTTTCAGAATTTTCCAGCAAGAATTCAATTTACTAAAATTAAATTATGAAGCTGCAGAATAAAATAAACAATTTTTAAATATAGCAAACAAAGTCCAAAAATTCCAAAACTTTTACACCGCCTATAAAAAATACAGAAAGACAACATACTCAAATTTCGTAATTTTTGAGGCACAAAGAAATTTAATATGCATTTTACAAGATTCTGCTCAGATTTTCAAATAATTATTAAAAATAGCTAAAATTATTATTCAAATCTGAAATTTTTATGCAACATGTATTTCCAGTAGAGGGTCGAGCACACAAAATTTCACATTGATAAGAGCATCACAGAATTTATCATAATTTATATATCAAAACAGCAATTAAAGAATTTCAACAATTCATAACCGACTCGATTTACGACGAATCCGTCCGAAGCCTTCATCATAAGACTATGGACGACGTAAGTTCCAGCCCACAGTGATAAATTCACGAGTTGACGAGGCCTCGTTCAATTCTCTAAAATCAAAAGGCTTGTCAACGAAAAATTTCATATTCGACACAACAATAACCTCATGAACACAAATAAAATCACATAGGCATATTCTCATGAATTCAATATATATATACGACAATCAAGCACGCAACATAAACGAGACGTAAAATTAAACGAGACGAGTCGAGCCTTGTACCATTCTCGGGAAATAAACGAAAACGAACGAACGAAAGGTTGACGGGTTCGATCGAACGACACGCGAAATGGCCTGAGGCTCGATAGCAAGCTTCGTCTCGCCGGTAAAGAGGCTACTCGCTGCTGAGGTGTTGACGGGCTTGCGGCGACTGCGAGAGGATCACGGCGAGAGGGTAGCGACGGAATTTGGAGTTGGAGGGTTCGCCAGAAGAACTTCGTGGCTTGCAGTGAGGGAGGAAGGCGACGGCTCGCAGCGGCTCATCACGGAAGTTGCTGCTCGTAGGACTTGCTGCGTGGTGGGGGGGTTGTCGATCACGTCGCGAACATGTGGGTAAACGTCGGCTTACAGCGGTGGTTGGCTCGTGGTGGAAGAAGGCCGCCGGCTTCTGGATTTTGCGAGAAGATGAAGGCGCAGGGGATATGGTGAGAGAAGGCAAGAGACTTTTCTTCTCTGCTGCAGGGAAGAAGGGTTGAAGACGACACAAAAAGAAAATATTTTCTCTGTGAGTTCACGCCGGAAGGAGAAGCTGCGGGAGGGTTTAAGAAATTTGATCGTGCGTGAAGAGAGAAAGGAGATACGTATATATATATATAACACATAAATAGGTTTAGAGTCTTGATCAAAAAGAAACTCACACTCTCACGGTTTGGGTCGGGTTAACGAGTTGGGCCGGCGGTTATCGGGCTCGCGGGTTTCGGTTAAATAAAACGTATCGGCTCTCGGGCCCGACTTCGTTGAGATAATACAGATTCCTCGGGCTCGATAAATAAACTCGCACACTTAAATAAACAAACCAAAATAAAATATATATTGATGATACACAATTTAAATTTTTAGAAAATAATAATAATATTAGTAAAATACCAATATGCTTTTAAATAAATTAATTACACTTAGACAATTAGGCAATTTAATATTTAGACAATTAAGCAGTTTGACAAATAAATCATATTAGACAATTAATAATTTATAGCATTTAATAAATAATAATAATAACAATTAGATATTAATAATAATAATAATAATAATAATAATAATAATAATAATAATAATAATAATAATAATAATAATAATAATAATAATATTTAATCCTCAAAATTCTATAATTCAAACGGGGCATTACAGTTGTGGATTCTCCTTCCAAGTCTGGTGGAGAATCATCACCTGATAGTGTTGATGATGGTAACTCTACGGACAAGGAGATTTACAAGTTCACCGCTGAACCAGAAAAATCCGTTAACCCCCCTGCTCCTGACAAGGAACCTTCTCCTCTGGTAGATGACAAAGCTGTGGAAGAAACCGAAGATGATGGGCCTGATAGTCCTGTTGCTATTGGTAATGCTTTTTCCCATCAATTTTACTCTCCTCTGTCCTAATCTCGTTATTCGAATGTGTTCTCTCAAATGAAGTTCCGTCCGGAACGAACCATTGTTGTTGATCATTTTGAGAAACTTGGGTTGATTGAATTGCTGAAGAAAGCAGGCCTTGAAGCTTCTGTGTTGAATGTGGAAAAATATTGTCCCAAATTAATTGATGAGTTTTACTCTAATCTGTCTACCTCTATGTCTGATCCAAAGTCCTTGATGTTTCATAAGGTGTTCGTCAGAAATAGCATTGTTGTTTTCTCTCCGTCTGTGATAAATTCAGTCCTGGGTTTGCCGAAAAATTCATCTCTGTTCCTGACACCTCCTCGAGCCGTCCTTCGCCACAGCCCCTCCACGAGTCGTGGGTGGCCGCCGAGTGCCGCCTCCGTGAGTTTGCCGTTCGTGTTATTCGTTCCGTTTTTCCGAACTTTTCCCGAGAACGGTACTTTTTCAAATCCCGTCTCGTTAAATCGTGAATATTTTTTTGCGTTATATGTTTAATTTATGAGATGTGCTTCTTTGCGTTATATTGTATATGATATGATATATCGTGAAATTGTGATTTTATGTGTTGTTTGTGTTTTCGGGACCTCTTCAATTATGAGAAATTGAACGAGACCTCGAAACTCGTGTAAGTCGGTGGATATTGGAACAATGTCGAGTGCTTGGTCTTATGAGAAGACCTCGGACGAGAATTAATTGTTATGTGTTATATGCGAAAATTGTCGATTCTGGTAATTGCTGAATTAGTGTTTGAATTATTAAAAATCGCAAACTGGTCGGATTGCTTTGAGATTTTTAGGAATATGTCTTCTGTTTATTGCCAGCCTCGTGTAAAAATTTTGTAATTTTTGAAGGCCTGTAGCTATTTTTAATAAATAAAGTGATTTCTGTTCAGAATCTTGTTAAATGCTTAATAAATTGGTTCGTGCTTCAAATGAGCTGAAATTTGAATATGTTATGCCTCTGATATGTTTATTTTCTGTGTTAAAGTTTTAGAATTTTTGGACTATGTTTGAGATGGTAAATGATTTATTTTCTGTTTCTGCTGAAAGTTGTTTGAATTACTATAAATCGGTGGGTTCTTGAAAAAATTCTGAAACTTGAATGAAATGTTTATTTTATGTGTATATTCATGCTGTTAAAAGATGGGAATTTTTGGAGTCCAATATTATTCGATTTTGATTTAAATTCAATAACTGCTGAAACTTGTGTGAATTTTTAAAATTTGCACAGTTAATGTCCAGGGCTGAAATTTTTACATGTTGTCTCTATCATGCTGTAGCTTTAAAATATCAAGTCCTGACTCATTCATTAGGTTCAGATATAAATTTATGTACGTTTTTGCTGATATGTTGTATGAATTTTATAAATTAATGTACTTTGAGTTTGAAGCTGAAACTTGGTAGTTTGTCTTATTGCTGGGAGTAGTAATTTTGGCTAAATTTTCAGAGCATAATTCATAGGGAAACCTGATCGATTAATTTCATGTGATTAATAGCTTGTAATTTTTAAAATATGTTTTTGAAGTTAAAAATCTGTGATCGGCTTGCTTTTCCTTTCATGTGTGTTTTGAGTTGGTCAATCCTTAGTGGGATTTATGTGAACTCCCATAAGTGGTTTGGTCGAGTATAGTGCCGAGTCTAAGTGTTCCAACATCCACAAGACTTCACGAACAACTTAGTCGAATCTAGTTCGACTAAGTCTGATTTGTGTTTTCTATTTAAGTCAAATATTGATTGTTGGATCTTGACATAATGTAGGTGTTTGAGGAGTCAAGCCTCGACCCACGTCTTTTCTGAATTTGCTGTCATCAATCCGAATTTTCCAGGTGGGTTGTTATTCTAAAATTACCTGTGCAATGTGTGTTAAATATGTTTACGGTTTTGGCGTGATCTATGTATGAACGTGAAAATGTAGCCTATCGATGTGAGCTATTATGATGGCCATCGGTACGGTTGTCCCCGTCAATGTAATACGGTTGCCCGTGCGAGGCAAGTCTCCTTAAGACCTGCTATGAAAGGTCGTGTCCTTGCGTGGCACGTACTCTCGCTGTTAGGGTAATGAATCCCCTTTCCGCGACTATTAGAAAGATGTGTACACAGGAGTATTTATGTTTATGATGGAGATGTGACATATGTGATATTGTTTATGTTCATGCTGCAACCATGCCTATTTAACATATTACAAAATGTGCATTGCATAGTGTGAGTACGATATTTAACTGTACTCACTCCCACCTGCTCGTAACTGATGCAGGTTAAGCAGTGGCGCGTGACGAGACAAGGCGAGTGGTGGTCATACTTATTTATTATGTTTATTTAATTGCTTCCGATTTTTCATGAACTTATGTTGGTTTTGAACTTATAATGGATTGGATTTGGAACTTGTTTATGTTGAAAACATTCGGATTTTGGTTTATGTTGAAAAACCTTTCTGAATATATGATTAGAATATCCTGATGTTTATGTTTATCTTATGTGGTTAATGAAAACCGTTGGAAGAAAATCGGGTAATGAATCCCCGTAGTTCAGTTATGACTTGAACTGTGTTTTTGAAAAGAATGAGTAACGCCAAAAGTTTATGATTCGAAAAATAAGTTTCGAAAATTTTTACCTTGATTTTTGGAAAAGACATGGATTTTCTTTACAAATCGATTGGGGCGTTACAGAGCTGCTCTCGTGAGAATAAGCATCGGGAAACTATCACATGAGGTGTTTCCTTGATCACCTATGAAACGAGTTACGTGCTTAACAATAATCGAGGTGTGATAGCTACGGGTAGTCATTCTTAATAATGAAGGTTCATTGGTGAAATAAGACCGGTCATCCTCATATCTTTTCAGCATATTATAAATAAAACGTTTTGCGGGATGATTCACACCTCAAGTAATGGGCTTGACATTGGCGTATAGTTGATGTTAGTAAGTGAATTGGTGTGGAAGTTCATAGAACGGAGTTAGTTCATCATAAGTATTGGGGCTGAATTGCGAATGAAAATTTTGTTTTTTGCTAAGAGAAAGTGATGAATGAACTTATATTAATTCCGCGTTATATAAAGGTTGGAGGTATAAGGGCTGATTTGTGCATGAAGAGAATTTTGAATTCTCAACATTTTTAATAGTGTCGAGCTCATTGCAAATTGATTTAGAAAAATTTATGGATTAATCGGTTAATGGACAAGTTTTGAAATTCAAATCTGAAAAGCTGAACTGTCTTATGGTAACTTGCCTCGATAACTGAAATTCCGTTTTCCTATATCCATCATATCACCGTCTTCCATCTCTCTCATATCTATTTATCTCTGATTTTTCTCATCTCTCCAAAATTTTCTAACATTCCTTACCTGTGTGAAGCCCTTATATTTGAAACCATGCCAAAATCCAAATAGGGAAATGTGAAGCCGAAGAAGAATGCTCTTCAACCGTCTCGGCGTTCAACTCGTCAAAGCCAGAGCACTGAAACTCCACCAAACTCAACTCCCTCCGACATGGCTACCGAAAAAGCTCAACCCTCTCAACCCAACGAAACTAGAGTTTCCCCAAGTCCCAAAAAGTCCTCCACAACTAAGGTCGCAACTCCCGACGTTGCGGTTAGTGGTGAGAAAGGTGGCAAAGGGTCACCCTCTGTCGCTAAATCCCCTAAAAAGCGAAAGATGATCGCTGCCATCACTGTCGAAAAACCAAAAAAGGCAAAAAAGACCATCGTTGTGCCTGAAGCTGCTGCTGCTGTTGTAACGCCCCACTTTTATTTGCCGAAAATCAGAATAAATTTTTCAAATTTATTTCGAAGCACCTGAGGCAATACCCCTCAATACTAACCAATTTTTCAATACTCGATCATTCGTCAAACTCAATCATCAATCATCATCAATAATACTAACTCCCAAAAATGGGTTTTCCAAAATTTCATAAATCATCACCCAAACCGGGTTCCAACAATATCCATAAATTCTAAGGAGCTTCTCCTTAACATTATTCAGTCATAAAATCCAAAATTCATAAAAACAATAATACCCCAAGTTCAATATCATAAAACCAGTTCATAAATGCGGAAGCATAACATATAATAAGGCCAATCTTATAGACCGACCACCACTCGCTCTACTCCGCCGTCGTACCTACCTCGCTTAACCTGAAACGTGAATTTCAAGTGAAGGATGAGCACAGTTGGAAAAAGTAGTGCTCACCACTACGCAGTAAACATTATTCACAATAATGAAACAGTAATCAATAATCAATAAGGTATGGTCGCAGCATGTATTCGAATCAATCATTTATCCCATCTCATATCCCAGAGTCAACCCTCATGTGCACACCTACGCATAGACTACTGCTGATACTCGATTCGAATGCCAAAACCTACGCCTTGGTCTTACAACGATGCCCAGCCAATAGGAGTAATCCACCCCGCCCGGACAAGACCTACGAATTGGTCTTACAAAGCGGAGATCACCAGCCATGGCCTACGCCCCGGTCTTATGGCCATACATAACATAATATAAAGGAGACTACCCATCGGGTACGTTCTATAGCTACGGGGATAACCGTTCAACGGCCGATACAGCTCACATCAAAGGCTACATGGTTCACATGCATACATTGATCATACCATAACTAAAACAGTAATAACATTTAAGGCATAGCAATTTTTTGAATTAAACCCACAAGTTATACGTTTATAACATTTACAGCATAGCAAATTTTAAATAAAACCCATCTGGTCGCAAATAGGAGATAATCACGAAAGCACGATTAGGCTGTGAGCTCGGCTCGTCAAACACCTACATTAAGTTCAGATGCTATAATCAACATCTATTCTGACTTAGACGGAAAATCACAATCATACTTAGTCGAACTTGATTCAACTAAGTTGTTCGTGAAGTCCTGTGGACGTTGGAACACTTAGACTTGACCTCTAGACTCAACCAATTAAACATGGGAGTTCACATAATCCAAGACACAGATCGACAAAGCCAACATTCAAGGAAACAGAAAACGAGATGATTCACAGTTTTTATTTCCAAAAGCTATGTATCTAAAATACTAGATTTTAACTACAAAAATAAGTTGACCATGTTATGATTCGAATTTAACTCTGAAAGTTTAACCAAAATTTCACCTTCCAGAGTTAAGAAAATACACAAATTTTCAGCTTCAAATCCCAAGTACACTATTTTATAAAATTCCCACAAGATATCAGCAAAACCGAGCCATGAATTTATACTCAAGCTTAATGTATGATTCAGGACTTGAAAATTTTACACAACATACTACAACATGATATAAACAACATATTAAAATATAAGCCCTTAACATTAACTGCTGCTATTTTTAAAAATTCAAAAGAGATTCAACAGTTTATCAAATTTAAATTAAAATTTAAACGAAATGAACTCCAAAAATTTTCATATTTTAACAGCATGAATAATTACATAAAATAAGCATCTCAGTAAAGTTTCAAAATTTTCCAGCAAGAATTCAATTTACTATAATTAAATTATGAAGCTGCAGAATAAAATAAACAATTTTTAAATATAGCAAACAAAGTCAAAAAATTTCAAAACTTTTACACGACCTAGAAAACATAGAGAAAGACAACATACTCAAATTTCGTAATTTTTGAGGCACAAAGAAATTTAATATGCATTTTATAAGATTCTGCTCAGATTTCCAAATAATTATTAAAAATAGCTAAACTTATTATTCAAATCTTGAAGTTTTAAGCAACATGTATTTCCAGCAGAGGGTCGAGCACACAAAATTTCACATTGATAAGAGCATCACAGGATTTATCATAATTTATATATCAAAACAGCAATTAAACAATTTCAACAATTCATAACCGACTCGATTTACGACGAATCCATCCGAAGCCTTCGTCAAAAGGCTATGGACGACGTAAGTTCCAGCGCACAGCGACAAATTCACGTGTTGACGAGGCCTCGTTCGATTCTCCAAAATCGAAAGGCTTGTCAACGCAAAATTTCATATTCGACACAACAATAACCTCATGAACACAAATAAAATCACATAGGCATATTCTCATGAATTCAATATATATATACGACAATCAAGCACACAACATAAACGAGACGTAAAATTAAACGAGACGAGTCGAGCCTTGTACCGTTCTCAGGAAATAATTGAAAACGAACGAACGAAAGGTTGACGGGTTCGATCGAACGACACGCGAAACGGCCCGAGGCTCGACGGCATGCTTCGTCTCGCCGGAAAAGAGGCTACTCGCCGCTGAGGTGTTGACGGGCTTGCGGCGACTGCGAGAGGATCACGTCGAGAGGGTAGCGACGGAATTCGGAGTTGGAGGGTTCGCCGGAAGAACTTCGCGGGCGAGGGAGGAAGGTGACGGCTCGCAGCGGCTCGTCGCGGAGGCTGCTGCTCGTAGGACTTGCTGCGTGGTGGGCGGGTTGTCGATCACGTCGCGAACATGTGGGTAGACGTCGGCTTACAGCGGTGGTTGGCTCGTGGTGGAAGAAGGCCGCCGGCGTCTGGATTTTGCGAGAAGATGAAGGCGCAGGGAATATGGTGAGAGAAGGCAAGAGATTTTTCTTCTCTGCTGCAGGGAAGAAGGGTTGAAGACGACACAAAAAGAAAATTTTTTCTCTGTGAGTTCACGCCCGAGGAGAAGCTGCGGGAGGGTTTAAGAAATCTGATCGTGCGTGAAGAGAGAAAGGAGATACTTATATATATATATATATATATATATATATATATATATAACACACATAAATAGGTTTAGAGTCTTGATCAAAAAGAAACTCACACTCTCACGGTTTGGGTCGGGTTAACGAGTTGGGCCGGCGGTTATCGGGCTCGCGGGTTTCGGTTAAATAAAACGTATCGGCTCTTGGGCCCGACTTCGTTGAGATAATACAGATTCCTCGGGCTCGATAAATAAACTCGCACACTTAAATAAACAAACCAAAAAAAAATATATATTGATGATACATAATTTAAATTTTTAGAAAATAATAATAATATTAGTAAAATACTAATACACCTTTAAATAAATTAATTACACTTAGACAATTAGAAAATTTAATATTTAGACAATTAAGCAGTTTGACTAATAAATCATATTAAACAATTAATAATTTATAGCATTTAATAAATAATAATAGTAACAATTAGATATTAATAATAATAATAATAATAATAATAATAATAATAATAATAATAATAATAATTAATCCTCAAAATTCTATAATTCAAACGGGGCATTACAATCTATCGTCCTTAAAATATTTCCGTCCTCGGAAATACGAAAGAACACACATCACAGATAACGACAGACTAAAATGGGAATTTCCAATCACAAGGTCCGGGCATCACTCTCCAGAACTCGATTTCGTTCCCATGAGTCCTATCGCCTTATGCTCGAAAGGTATATACTCACATTCAGGAACCAATTCGACTCGCCCATGCTCATATGTTTACCTTCTTGCTCGAGAGGGTGATCAGTCCTGTCCGAGCTCAGGCGTACATTCTCTTGCAAGGGACCCAGTTCGGTTTAGCCTATACTCATGAGTATCGATGACTTGATTCGTACCTAACAGCACACAAGACCTCAACAGGTCGTTCGGTGTATTGTCAGCGTACTCCGATTATCTCACCCTCAAGGTGGTCACGTGATGCCAAGTTTCAGTCTCGTGTCCGAGACACACTGACAACTTGTTCACGATTTCATCACAAACCAGTGATGACGGCTGCAGTTCGCATGCGAGTCAACGGTCGGCCGCGCGCAAGCCTTACGTCTCTCAGCACGGTCGTGCATGCTCGGCCACCACTCCGCGTGGTTACACCGAGCCAGGGTCGGGGTTTGGTCCAGGTTTCCAAAAGAACAAGATTTAGAATAAGGATGGGTCTGCACTACGCGATGTGCTTGACTGACTCGTCTATCCTCCTTAAAAGGTTTCTGCTTAACCCTTTAAGGTGGAAAACACTCCATCCAGAACTCACTCCACGCAAGAAAAGAAAAGACAAACGAAAATTTCTAAATTGTGGAAGTTTGAATAACCAAGGGGAATCTCCAAAACACAATTCTAACTGTCTTGCGAGTAAAAGAAAATAAACAAGGTTTGCCAAAAGCTAAGAGTATTGAAAATCAAATAGAAGAAGGGACAGATAATCATCTCATGCCCGACTTTCGGTCAAGCTACTGCCGTGGCTGCCGAATCTTGGGTTGAGGGAGGAGCAAATAGACCTTCGTCTTCGGTCGGCTCACTTTCATTCGATGTCTCTCCGGTTTCCAACGGCACTTCTCTTTCTTCCCAAAGACGCCCGAGTTTGATCACAAAGCCATAGAAGTTAACCAAGTCTTGCTTCTTCCTGTTCCTATCCCTCTTTCCTTCCTCCAAGAGCTCTATGTAGAGTCTGTTTGCATTAGCCTTCCATGCTGGTGGCAATGCAGTGAGTAACTTCCTGCAGCCATCCCAATTGGTGAGTGCGTCGTCTTTACGCCATTTCCTTGCTCTTTCCCAGTGGTCGAGTACAGCTTGAATGTTCTCGCCCACAGACTTCCTTTCATCGTATACCAACTGGTTGAACTCCTTGATTCTCTTTGCAGTGCGGTTGCCTGGTCCAAAACCCTTGTTGTAAGCTTTAGCCGCCATCTATTCAGCACAACCCGAACTTTACTTACGAGACACAATAACTATTAATTGGGATCTAGAGTTCGCCACGAAGCGCTAGAGTCCAAATTAATTAACGGTGGATAGATCCTAAGCCCCCATTCATATCATATCAGTTCATTTCAATAATCAGGCAACATAATCAATTTAACTTAATCAGGAATCTCATACCTGAGTTGGCGAGGCACGACGGAAGCGAGTGGTCGTATTCATATTATGCAATCAATTCACATAATTCACACATACCAGTCTACAGAAACGCAGACTGGCTCTGATACTAAACTGTAACGCCCCACTTTTATTTGCCGAAAATCAGAATAAATTTTTCAAATTTATTTCGAAGCACCTGAGGCGTTACCCCTTTTTAAATCGAACTTCAATACTAACTAATTTTTCAATACTCGATCATTCGTCAAACTCAATCATCAATCATCATCAATAATACTAACTCCCAAAAACGGGTTTTCCAAAATTTTATAAATCATCACCCAAACCGGGTTCCAACAATATTCATAAATTCTAAGGAGCATCTCCTTAACATTATTCAGTCATAAAATCTGAAATTCATAAAAACAATAATACCCCAAGTTCAATATCATAAAACCAGTTCATAAATGCGGAAGCATAACATATAATAAAGCCAGTCTTATAGACCGACCACCACTCGCTCTACTCCACCGTCGTACCTGCCTCGCTTAACATGAAACGTGAATTTCAGATGGGGATGAGCACAGTTGGAAAAAGTAGTGCTCACCACTATGCAGTAAACATTATTCACAATAATGAAACAGTAATCAATAATCAATAAGGTATGGTCGCAGCATGTATTCGAATCAATCATTTATCCCATCTCCTATCCCAGAGTCAACCCTCATGTGCACACTTACGCATAGACTACTGCTGATACTCGATTCGAATGCCAAAACCTACGCCTTGGTCTTACAACGATGCCCAGCCAGTAGGAGTAATCCACCCCGCCCGGCCAAGACCTACGAATTGGTCTTACAAACCGGAGATCACCAGCCGTGGCCTACGCCCCGGTCTTACGGCCATACATAACATAATATAAAGGAGACTACCCATCGGGTACGTTCTATAGCTACTGGGATAACCATTCAACGGCCGATACAGCTCACATCAAAGGCTACATGGTTCACATGCATACATTGATCATACCATAATTAAAACAGTAATAACATTTAAGGCATAGCAATTTTTCGAATTAAACCCACAAGTTATACGTTTATAACATTTACAGCATAGCAAATTTTAAATAAAACCCACCTGGTCGCAAATAAGAGATAATCATGAAAGCACGATCACGTTGCGAGCTCGGCTCGTCAAACACCTACATTAAGTTCAGATGCTACAATCAACATCTATTCTGACTTAGACGGAAAATCACAATCGTACTTAGTCGAACTTGATTCAACTAAGTTGTCCGTGAAGTCCTGTGGACGTTGGAACACTTAGACTTGACCTCTAGACTCAACCAATTACACATGGGAGTTCACATAATCCAAGACACAGATCGACAAAGCCAACATTCAAGGAAACAGAAAACGAGATGATTCACAGTTTTTATTTCCAAAAGCTATGTATCTAAAATACTAGATTTTAACTACAAAAATAAGTTGACCATGTTATGGTTCGAATTTAACTCTGACAGTTTAACCAAAATTTCACCTTCCAGAGTTAAGAAAATACACAAATTTTCAGCTTCAAATCCCAAGTACACTTTTTTATAAAATTCCCACAAGATATCAGTAAAACCGAGCCATGAATTTATACTCAAGCTTAATGAATGATTCAGGACTTGAAAATTTTACACAACACACTACAGCATGATTTAAACAAAATATAAAAATCTCAGCCCTTAACATTAACTGCTGCTATTTTTAAAAATTCAAACGAGATTCAACAGTTTATCAAATTTAAATCAAAATTGAAACGAAATGAACTCCAAAAATTTTCATATTTTAACAGCATGAATAGATACATAAAATAAGCATCTCAGTAAAGTTTCAGAATTTTCCAGCAAGAATTCAATTTACTAAAATTCAATTATGAAGCTGCAGAATAAAATAAACAATTTTTAAATATAGCAAACAAAGTCCAAAAATTCCAAAACTTTAACACCGCCTATAAAACATACAGAAAGACAACATACTCAAATTTCGTAATTTTTGAGGCACAAAGAAATTTAATATGCATTTTACAAGATTCTGCTCAGATTTCCAAATAATTATTAAAAATAGCTAAAATTATTATTCAAATCTGAAATTTTTATGCAACATGTATTTCCAGCAGAGGGTCGAGCACACAAAATTTCACATTGATAAGAGCATCACAGAATTTATCATAATTTATATATCAAAACAGCAATTAAAGAATTTCAACAATTCATAACCGACTCGATTTACGACGAATCCGTCCGAAGCCTTCGACATAAGACTATGGACGACGTAAGTTCTAGCCCACAGCGGCAAATTCACGAGTTGACGAGGCCTCGTTCAATTCTCTAAAATCAAAAGGCTTGTCAACGAAAAATTTCATATTCGACACAACAATAACCTCATGAACACAAATAAAATCACATAGGCATATTCTCATGAATTCAATATATATACGACAATCAAGCACGCAACATAAACGAGACGTAAAATTGAACGAGACGAGTCGAGCCTTGTACCATTCTCGGGAAATAAACGAAAACGAACGAACGAAAGGTTGACGGGTTCGATCGAACGACACGCGAAAAGGCCCGAGGCTCGACGGCAAGCTTCGTCTCGCCGGTAAAGAGGCTACTCGCTGCTGAGGTGTTGACGGGCTTGCGGCGACTGCGAGAGGATCACGGCGAGAGCGTAGCGACGGAATTCGGAGTTGGAGGGTTCGCCGGAAGAACTTCGCGGCTTGCAGCGAGGGAGGAAGGCGACGGCTCGCAGCGGCTCATCGCGGAGGTTGCTGCTCGTAGGACTTGCTGCGTGGTGGGGGGGTTGTCGATCACGTCGCGAACATGTGGGTAATCATCGGCTTATAGCGGTGGTTGGCTCGTGGTGGAAGAAGGCCGCCGGCGTCTAGATTTTGCGAGAAGATGAAGGCGCAGGGGATATGGTGAGAGAAGGCAAGAGATTTTTCTTCTCTGCAGCAGGGAAGAAGGGTTGAAGACGACACAAAAAGAAAATCTTTTTTCTGTGAGTTCACGCCCGAAGAAGAAGCTGCGGGAGGGTTTAAGAAATCTGATCGTGCGTGAAGAGAGAAAGGAGATACGTATATATATATATATATATATATATATATATATATATATTTATAGTAGATATATGATTGCCCCCTTTCTCTCTCTACCCAATCCCTGCATCATCGTCTTCTGATCGAGCCTTCTCTTCTCCCCGGCGGTAGTCCGGGTTAGCCGGAGAACGTGCTTCGCCGCTCACCCTCGATTTGGCCTCGTCTCTCCACTTCAACACTCCGCCGAAAGATGCGCCTAGGGTTTGCAGATCCCCTTTCTGCGCCCTTCCTTCGGGTGCTTCGACGAGAGTGGGCTGGACGGAAGACGGTGGCTGGAGAGGGGGTGAGGTCGGGTCGCCGTGGTCGGACTGATGGGCTCGGTGTTTCAAGCTGGATTCAAGGTACGCTCGATTGGTCCTTGTGGCTATCTCGCCGTCGATTGATACGGTTCTGTTCCGCCGGAGTTTTGGTGACTGTAAGAGGTGAGTTGTGTTGGCTGCCTTCTTCGGATGCCAATTTGTCTCGGTTTTCTTTTGGTTGTGGTCGGCGGGTGCCTTGTTTTATTCCGGCGGGTTTGGCTCTGTCCATCAGGCTGGGTGGGGCGGCTGGACTTGGATCCTTCAATTCCTCTCTCACGGCTCTTTGTTTTGAGTTTTGGGTTCTAGCCGGCTTCCGAATGAGCTGGGGTTTCGGCGATTTCGGGTCGGCTTGGTTCTTGGCTTGAGGTGTTTGCCGAGTTGGGGATGAAGTGGTTTCTGCGGTTGGAGTGAGGGTCGACTATTGGGAGTAATTTGGGGTTTCGGTCTCCGGGTTCGCTAGGCCTTCGGCAGTGGTGAGCGGGGTTCCGCTGCTTTGAATTCTCCAGTAGCTGGCTTAGTTCGATGGCCTTCTTGGAAGTCTCTGCTGAGGGAGGGATGCCTTTTAGTTGTTGTTTGGTTTAGATTTTTTTT